>OX442318.1:15398501-15482501 GCA_949358305.1 Strigamia acuminata | reverse complement strand
CACAGCATACAGAGAAGTCTGTAGCCACCGAGAAGTCCTGCACACGATAAGCGTGTGTGCAGGCATTATTTTCCGTGATTTGGAAAATCACGGAAAATGATTGAAATCACGGAAATGATGAACCCCGAAGTTCATCTCACGAAGGCGCGGACGAGCGCGACGTTGATTTTCCCGCGATCGCACGGAAGTGTGCACGCGGACGGCACGACAGCCCATTTTCCGTGCGTACGACGACGTGGGAGCAACGTTTCGTCCTCGAAGGACGTTATTGCGACGCTTTGCACCCGCAATTCGCCGCAACTTTACCAGCTTCACATCAAAAAGTGTAATATAATTTACTGTCGTGAAACTCTGTTAGTTTTAAGGTTTTGTTGTGGTCCCCTGTTAGAATCGGTGCTACCCTACGTCCAGTCGGGCACGTAGCACTGTATTCTTGGCTAGGCTTATCCACGGCCACCCAACCATCCCGCGGGCCCCAGGAGGCGCGAACGGAAGAGTTGGGGGATTGCTAGTCAAGGTTTTTCAATCTCACTTATTGAGATTCCCCGGGTTGTGTGCATTATTCGCCTTCATTTTTGGGGGAATTCTGCATCCGTGCGACGAATTTACGTGGTTTGTGTGACTTGTGCTTCGGTTCTTCACCAAATTTCGTCGCAAATTTCCCGAAATGGCGTCCTACGACCGCCATGATGATTACAAGGACGTGAAAAAGTTGGACGGAACCAACTATCCGACCTGGAGCGTACAGGTACAGCTCCTCCTCCAATCGTACGGTGTTTGGGGCCACGTGACCGGCAAGACAAAAGAGCCGCCGGCCGGATCACCGTTTCGAGAGACAAGGGATTTTGAGAAAGGCGAAGAAAGGGCCCGCTCCACCATTTGTTTGGCTTGCAGCGAGGCCCAACAGGTCGTGGCGGTTGCCCAGGCCACTGCTAAAGAAGTGTGGGAGGCACTGAAAGCTGCCTACCAGCCCACGACCCGGGCACGCAAAGCCCGTCTTCGCAGGGAATTTTTAGACATGCGGTTGCATGAAAACGAAGAGATGTTTGTTTTCACCGCACGTGTTGATCGGAAAGTAGTACAGCTTGCAGATGTCAAGATTCAAATTTCTGATGAGTTTCACGCCTTTCAATATCTTGACCTGCTGCCACCCCAATACGAACCGGTCAAGCAGACGGTTTATCACTGGGGTGACACAGAGTTCACGGCAGCAGCGGTCAAGGAACGCCTGGTAGGCGAATACAACCGCCTACATGTAACAACTGACGAGTTTGGCGTGCCTTCCAAGGCGCCATTGGAGAACACTGGTGCCTTCTTTAACCAAGGCGGAAGACAACGCGGACGTGGTGGAAATGCACCCGGCGGCCCACGCATCTGTTTTACTTGCGGTGGGACGGGCCACTTCGCCCGTGAATGCCCTACTCCGCCGAAACAGCAATTCCAACCGAAAGGGAACCAAACTGGACAATTTAGAGGCAATCCACGGGGCAAGGGACGTGGAAGAGGCCAGCAAAAGGCCACTGTCACACAGGCTGACATATTCAGTGACTCTCCAGTCTCTTATTACTCCGCGGCGATTTGGCTTCAACAACAACCCCCTGTGCCGGCTTCCCACGTGTCTCACGCGAATTATGATTCGCAATGGTACGTCGACACAGGGGCGACGGACCATTTCTCCTTCAACAAAGACTGGTTCTCCGACTTCAAGCCATTAACTGGCCACGTGCAACAGGGAGAAGGAAAGTCGAGAATCGAAGGAATAGGAAATGTGACGTTGACATCGATTTATGGAACCCGCACCCGTGCAATTACATTGCATAATGTATTTTATGCACCCAACTTTAGGAAGAATTTGATTTCGTTGGGTCGCACGGATGAAGCTGGGGCAACGACCATGATTAAAAATGGCAAAATGGTTATTTATAACGACAAAATTGATGACCCTTCCATCACTGCGGAACGCACGAGTGATCGGATGTATAAGGTCAATTGTCGTATTTCCCCTGTGAACACTGCCGCATTACCTGCGCAACAGGCTGCGACAGTGTCTTCTAGTCCGCTTATAAAAGGCGATGAAGTTGTAAATTCGATACTAACATACCCTAGTTTTAAGGACGCATTAACCCAAAATTCGAGTGAGTCAGGGAAACCTGCACCAGCGATAAAGGGGCAAGCGAGTGTTGCGAACAACGCGCCTGCGAATGTTACGACTAATGCGCAAGCGAATGTTTCGAATAAAATTAAGGCAAAGACTGCCAATGCCTCTAAGGAGGCAAGTTCAATTGTGCAGAACAATGCAGACAAAGCAGAGAATGGGAACAATTCTACTAATGGGGTTAAAACTTTTGACAAGAAAGATAAGGCTCAAACGATGGACATTTGGCACTCCCGCCTAGGGCATTTAAATGCAAAGGGAATTGCGGGATTAGAAAAGTCAACTGATGTTTTTGGGCTGAAACTCTCGAATAAGGAGTTGTCGACGTGTGACTTTTGCGCCAGGGCGAAGAGTACACGTGCTAGTTTTCCCCCAATAATTGGAATTACGACAAAAAGTATTTTGGAAATAGTGCACTTAGACGTGTGGGGCCCCGCGCCAGTTCAAACATTGGGTGGGGCGTACTATTATCTCATTCTCATCGATGATTTTTCCCGCTTTATGTGGATAATCATCATGAAACGGAAAAGTGACGTTTTAGGACATTTCAAGCGGTGGCTACTTGAAGTTGAGCGAACGACCTCTAAGAAGGTAAAGGCCATAAAAACTGATAATGGAGGGGAATTCATATCTAGACAATGGGACGATTATGTGGCGACAATTGGGCTTAAGTGTATGAGGACTAATGCATACAGCCCAGAAATGAATTCGGTCGCCGAACGGGCGAACCGTACCATTCTTAATGGTACTCGGGCACTTCTTTTTGAGAATAAATTTCCCGCCACTCTATGGGCAGAGCTTGCCGTTTCAGTTGTATATCTGAAAAACCGTTTTCCACATACGGGAATTGGGGGAAAAACACCTTATTCTGTGTTTTATAATAAGAAATTGTCCCTTCGCCATGTCAAGTGCATTGGCTCATTGACTTATGTCCACATCCCATCTCAGACTCGGGGTGGGAAATTACAAGACAGGGCATGGGCTGGGGCATTAATTGGATATGCCGCTTCTACACGCGGCTACAGAATTTGGGATCCAAATAAAAATCAGGTGTTTTTGTCTAAACACGTCAAAATTTTTGAAAACAATTTCTGGTTTGAATTGGGGACGGTTGCGTCGCCTGAATTGGAGAATGACTTTGATACTTCGAGTTCGGACTCGTTCAATGGGTCATTTTCTGACGACGACAGTGTTGTCGGTGACCCAATTCCGGCGGAAATCCCGGAACCCCCTCCTGCGATACAGGAGGTTCCACAACCTGCTCCGCAGCAGAAAGTGAAACCCGCATTGCCCACGACCCCAAAGCCTACTCTTAGACCTGAATTGAGGCCAGTCGCTAAACAGGCGGCTCAGCAACCCCCACTCATGCCCATTGAGGGGAACCCTATTTTTGGAGACGGGGATACAGGGGATGAGCCTGTTGAAGAAATTGGTGGGGCGAAGGGGGATGATGGGAATTACTTCAACATCTATCCTGACAATGATGGGGAACCTGAAATTCCTCCTGGGATTCAAACACGGCGTGGATCACGATCAAGAAAAAAGCAAGGGAACGTGATGTTACATCCGGAACTACTGCCGTTAAACATGGCGGAATGGGAACGACGCGCATCCGTCCGCAAAGACGGAGCGACGGCGGGACAAATAGATGTTGTTTACATCACGCCCTTAAAGGATAAGATAAGAAGTCGAGTTGATATCGCACGGTGGTGCGATGAAGAAGGGTACGCATATGATGCGACCTTATTTGACTTTAAGACATTAGAGGGGGACGGTGAACCGTTAGGGTTTGCAGGTTTCTGTGCCGTCGAGCCGGAAACCTACGAAGAAGCCATGTACCACGTCAAGCGTCCTGATTGGATAAAAGCCATGAGAGAGGAAATTGATGTGTTCGATGAAAGAACGGTTTACAAGGAAGTTGACAAAACAACTTTAGACGAGGGTACGACTCTCTTGGGATCGAAATGGATATACAAAATGAAGCGCGACCACACGGGTGTTATCCAACGCTACCGAGCCCGACTCGTCGCACAGGGCTTTAAGCAAAAGCCCGGAGTTGACTTTGCGGAGGTGTTCTCCCCCGTCGTCAACTTTGTGCTAGTGATAGTGTTCTTTTGCACTTTGGTGATACTCAAGGGATGGCGGGATTTACACCTGGATATCAAGGCCGCGTACCTTTACGGGGACCTCGATACGGTACAGTACATGGAGATCCCCAAGGGATATCGTACCGCCCATAATAAGCATAAATGCTGGATGCTTTTAAAAGCACTTTATGGATTACACCAGTCCGGTCGTATGTGGTACCAGGTCCTCCACATACGACTACTTGAATTGGGCTTTCAACCGTTGTTGGGTTTAAACTGTGTCTATGCCCTAGACAACGATGCAATAGTCATCTTTTACGTGGACGATATCGTGTTGTTTTCCAAGGATGACTATGTGGAACAATGCGTTTTGAAGTGGTTACGGGAATCGTTTGAAGTAGTGAGTCTGGGGCCCGTAACTTTACTTTTAGGAATTGAGTTTGATAGGTCCGGGGGCATGATTAAAATCCACCAACGGAAATATATTGAAAAGCTTTGTAAAGCGTACGGGATTGACTCGTGCCATCGAGTAAAGGTTCCAGTAACCCCGGGAACCATGATTCAAGGTGTAAGAACCGGGGAAAAAGCCGACACCTCATTCCCGTACAGATCTCTGGTCGGAAGTCTGTTGTTCATCGCCAGCCGAACCAGACCCGACATACTGTTTTCAGTAATAGTGCTTTCCCAGTATAACGAGACGCATTCGACGCGCCATGTCAATATGTTACTGCAGGTCCTGCGATATTTGGCCACCACGTCGAATTATTCGATTAACTTATCGAACTGTAAAAACGAGAATTTGACAGTTTACACCGACGCGTCGTTTGCCCTAGATCAAGACAGACGACGAAGCTTTGGGGGACATATTGTCTATATGGGTGGCATTCCCATCTCGTGGAATTGCCACAAACAATCGATGACCTCCCTGTCGATCATGGAGAGCGAATTTCTCGCCGTGGTCGATGGGGTGAAGGAAGTTATTTGGCTCGAGCGCCTTTACGACGCGAAGATAATGTTTTGTCTCGAGCGAAATACGCCCTGTGTTTTTGCGGATAGCCAGCCGGCTATCCAATACTGTAAGAATAGGATCGAGAACAGGGCAAATAAACATATAGACGTGAAGCTCCATTTCGTTAGAGATTGGTTTGAGAAAGGAACGTTTTTAATCGAACATGTTTCTGGCGAATTAAATGTCGCGGATATTCTGACGAAATGGTTAGCTAAATCCAGATTGAACGCGCTATGCGAATACATCTTTGTAATTGACAAATAGCTAAACGAAGGGGGATTTGTTAGGTTGACGTTTTCCTGTTTGTCCTCGCATCCGCGTAGTTTATCAGATTGCATATTGTGGATAAATGCAATCAGTGTGTTGCCATGTTGATGTCCCATATCGCAGTCGGTTGATTCTGATTTTTAATCCCAATGCTGGTTTTGTACCGCAACCGACTCCTATTACGTGACAACACACACAACCTGTCATCTGCTCAAATGAGCACTTATTGTTTATGTTGTTCTGTTTGTTTTATTCATTAGTTTTGTCTTTCTGTAAAGAACAAGTCAGTGTATTGAAACAATGATTTGTTCTATGATTTCTTTGTGTTTGAGATCGAGGGCGATTAGCCTCGAACCAGGTTTTATGTTACACACTTACTTTTGTAATAAAAGATGGCGGACGCGTGTCCGATTTATCCGCCCAGCCAAAATGATGTTTCCGAGTTATTTCGACAGCGCACAGGCCATTGCAACTCTTCAATATGCAGCAAAAAGACAACTACACAATGTACAAATAATAAATGTTTACTCTAAAATAAAACAACTTACAAATTGAGACCATTTTGGTGTAGATAACATGGTTATGCTTGCACAGCCTGCAAGCAGCCATCTTGGAATGAGGAAAATATACAATGACACCATCTGGTGTTAAGAATTATCAACTTAATACAATTGAGCTGTGGGCAGCATTATACCCAATGATAAATAATTATATAAAGACAAAATAAATACAAAAAGCTGCTTAGTGCAGATAAACACTAGGAAATATCCGTAATGAGTACGGAGGACTATTTGGCATTGGAAAACAACAATTTCCCCCTTCAATGCCAGATAGCCGCACAATTAAACAGAAATGGGGAAAATATCATATGTAACTTTACAATTTTCAAATAATTAAGGAAAAACAATAAATCGAATCATCGAGCCGGGTACTATTATATTAATCACTACGGAAGCCCGAAAATTCCCACTGGAACTCAATGATCCTCAAAATTCGGGTAAAACTAAATTAAGAATGTCACGATAAGTTGAAATTGAAAATCCGGGAAATCAGGAGACGCAGTTGGGATGATCCCAACCATTTGGTAAAAATGTCTGCCACGTTCATTGATCCGAGGACTTTGCGCAATTGAAATGCGCCTGCTGTGTACCATTCCCGAATCCAATGAAATTTCACTCGGATATGTTTCGTTTTACTGTTCTCCACGTCATTCGATGTGAATTGGATGGAAGAAAGCGCATCGGAGAACACTATAGGTGGTGAAGATCTATTCAGCATCGGTACGGAACTGTAGACGTAATCGAGCCAATAAATCTCACGGACGCACTCAACGAGGGCGACAAACTCCGCTTCCATCGTTGAGCACGCCACGCTGGTTTGTTTACGACAACTCCATCCGATGGGGACGTTTCCAATATAGGCTATATACCCGCCGAAACTCAAAGAAGTGCTGACTTCGGTGGCCCAGGACGCGTCAGTATATCCCCATAGTTGTCCATTGGAACAATTTGATAGTTCAATTGCGTAATCCAAAGTATTGCCTACATAGCGCACAACCTGCATGAGCGCCTTGATGTGAGTGTGGTTGTAGCAATTATTGAACTGTGACAACATTATCACTGAGAATAATATATCAGGTCGTGTCCTCGATGCGAGGAAGAGAAGAGAGCCAATTAACGAACGATAAGGAAATTCTGGCAAGTCCTCTTTCGACCCTTTGACGAGCGTCGTTCCTGGTGTTACTGGGACCTTGATGAGTTTATCGGCGACAATTTCAAATTTCTTGAGAATCTTCTGTATGTATGCACGTTGGATGATGAAGATTCCCTTGGGAGTACGAATGAACTCTACACCTAAGAGTTTCGTAATCGGTCCTAAATTCACGACATCGAATTTGGTGCTGATAAGAGCAATTAATTGCGTCAGGATGCCATCCGTCGCGTGAAATAGTACTATATCATCGACGTATATTAGCATCACGGCGGAAGTTCCGTATATGTACACACAGTTGCACCCTGGTAATCTGCGAAATCCCAAATCGCGCAATGTTTGATCCAGTTTTTCAAACCATTGGCGCCCGGACTGATGGAGTCCGTAGAGAGACTTTATCAAAAGCCATACATGATTTGGGTTCGAACATGTCGCGCCAGCTGGAATGCGCATATACACCTTATGCGCAAGATCACCGTATAGGTATGCGCACTTCACATCCAAATGCGCGTCCTTCCACCCTTTAAGCACTACTAGCAGGCAGAAGAATAGGCGTATGAGAACAAAGTTGACAACAGGGCTAAAGACTTCATCGTAGTCCACTCCTAACGTTTGGCGAAAGCCCTGTGCCACTAATCTAGCGCGATATCTGGCTGGTTTGCCTAGAGCATCTTCCTTCAGTTTGAAGAGCCACTTACACCCTAATATGGTTGTATTTTCCGGTTTAGGGACCTCTTCATAGACGCCTCTTTTTGCAAAAGTGTCTAATTCTTCATTAATGGCTTCTTGCCATTTTGTCGCATCCGGAAGTCTCACAGCCTCTGCGTAACTAGTGGGATCACGACGACAAAGGTGCACTCTGGGAAGTGGTTGTGGGAGATCCTCCAATTCATATTCCATATTGCCAAAATAAAATAGTTCGGAATCATACGGAATGTTGTTCATGTGACAGAATTCCTCAACCTCGCCTCTAGAACGTAGTCGGAGTCCTGCTTCTGGGAAATAATAAACATCTGTTTTTAATTTGCCAGGTTCCTGTACTTTGCGCAAATGTTCCTCCCTTTTCCAGTGTCTACACACAGTATCTCCACCAATGTAACGCCACTTATACGCAGTTGCTGCTCCAGTTGGAGGTGGACCATGGTGGACTGCTTGATGAGCTTGTGGCGCATTTCCACGAGAGCCTCGACGAGCATTTACAAAACTCGGAGGTGAACCAGGTGGTGTATGACTTGGTGTATTGCCGGGAGTAATAACTGGACTCGGCACTGGTGTTATTACTGGAGTAATTAGAGGGGCTCGAATAGGAGATCCCGGAGTTGGAGTGGCTGGCGGAGTCCGGAATTGAGCACCCGCTGGGGTCGAATCGTCAGAGTCATAGTCTGTATCACATTCATCCTCTGAATCCGGAAATTTGGGCCAATCAGTATATTGTAGACCGTCGTCTTCAAACCTCACTTGCGGTTGTGAAATGCGCAATGGTTGACGAATTTGTGACGATTGACGCGTTTGGTCCAGATCTGGTCCCATCCACGGTTGCTGTGGACCTCGATAATGATTAGAGCGCTTATAAGATTGCCGTTCATCAATTTGGACGTGAATGGACTCGATGACCTTGTTGTCTGTCGGATTCCAGATGCGGTAGCCTCGCGTTGTGGTGGCGTATCCAACCAAGTAGCCCTCCCAAGCTCGTGGATCGAGCTTGTCCCTGCCAGGTGCTGTGTGATGAACCCAGCACTTGGAGCCTAACTTGCGCAGGTGTCTAAGCGAAAGGGCACGTCGTCGCCACAGGATATAGGGGACCTCATTTTTGAGACGAGAATGAGGGCACCGGTTCTTTATATAGGAGAAAGTCACTGCGAATTCCGCCCAAAGTTCATTAGGTAATCCGGTTTCATCTAAAATGGCACGAGTATAATCCGCCATTGTGCGATTTATTCGTTCTGCTGTGCCATTCATAGCGGGGCTATGGGGATTGGTCCGCTGGGCTTGAATTCCAGTTTCTTTCAGATAACGTTCAAATTCATTCGATATGAATTCTCCTCCTCGGTCAGTTCGGATGGCCTTGACTCGTTTGCCCGTCACTCGTTCAATTCGCGTGACGTAATCTTTAAACAATCCAAATACTTGGGATTTTTGGGCCATCGGAAATATCCAGGCGTAGCGCGTGGCGTCGTCGATAATCGTTAGCACATAACGCGCGCCTCCGTAGGAAGTCGTTCTTGAGGCTCCCCACACATCCATGTGCAGGAGATCTAAAGCCTTGGTTGCAATGGGGTTTGCATCCGGCTTGTGAGAAATGCGCGTTGATTTCGCAATTCTGCAATGATTACACGAGAGTTCTTTGTTCACTTCTGCCGGTGTAACTCCGTAAACTTGTTCATTTCCGGCCAAAAGTTTCATAGCATTGGTATGAAGATGACCCAATCTGCTGTGCCATATCCCAGTCGCATCCTTTTTGACCGTAGGCGCTGCAACTTTCTTTTGATTCGCCGATTTTGGATTCGGTTTGGAAGTTGTAGGAATTGCCTTTATTGTATCGGCAAAGGATGGGACTTGAGGTAAAGGATTGGTAGGAACAGGTACAGGAGGTGTCTTGGACTGGGTTACTTTGATTGGTACAGGTGGAGGAATTTCATTTGGCAAAGGAGGGAATTCGAGCCGAAAATCAGTAAAAAGTTCAGGATCTTTCGACTTTTTCTTTGCCCTTGGATACTGGATGAAATCCTCTTCTGTCGTGACTAATGTTCGGGTCGGAGCGGTCGACTGCGCAATAGGCACATCCACTGTTGATATCAACGTTGAAGGTGGGCACAAGCCGTCAACATAGTAAAGGCCGCCCTTTTCTTTGGCCCGAAGCATTGGATGCTTAATGTCGGATTTGTAGACATAGACGTCTCCATTCCAAATATGGATGTGATGTTTAGTTTTGTCCATTTTTGACACTGAAATCAAATTCGCCTCGAATTTTGGCGCATACAACACATCTTGGAGATTTACGACACATTCTACGTTGTTGATCATGGAGATAATCTGGACTTTGCCCTTTCCTAGAACTTCGGAATGTCCTTGGCCTAATGCGATATTAAAGGGCACAACTTTGACAAAGTCCTGAAACCATGCTTGAACGTGGCACACATGATCAGTTGCCCCACAATCCACGATCCATTCATGTGATTGCATGAAGTGAATTGTGGGCAACTGTTGCGGAGCACTGGCGAAAAAGTTCGTTTCCCGCCTTGCGCTGGAATTCCCCCTTGGCCTCAAATCATCACGGTTTGAGTTCTTGTTGCGTTTGCGGCTAGAACTTCTTGGCTTCCTTTGAAGTGAAGCTGTCGGTTGATTTTTGTCATCTCGGCGCGGCGGTAATGAACATTTATTAGCATAATGGCCAAATTCCTGGCAATTAAAACACTGCACCGAAGATAACGGTCGAGAGGGACGAGAACGATTTCTCCCACGTTGCTGTTTTTCACCAGCATAGGCACGTGGAGATTTAGAATTGTCTATGTCGTGCGAATCCATAGCTTTGAGTCGCATATGTTCCGCGAGCAATTGTTCAGACACTTTCTTTGGTGTAAATTCTCCTTTGGGCAAGTGATATGTCGTGAATGAAATTTGTGAATATTCACGAGGTAATAAGTCCAAGTATTGGTAAGCGTGATGATCAGGCGTGGTTATCTCTCCGATATCCTTCATTTGGCGGACATGATAGTCTACGCGTCCTAAGAAGTCGGCCATATCTTCGCCCTGCTCCAGGCGCAAATTCAAAAATTCGCGGCGCATGGCTGCCTGTCGCGCACGAGATGATGGCGCATAAATGTTGGCTAAGATGTCCCATGCTTCCTTCGGGGTTTTACAATCATCTAGCGCAGACTTCTTCGCCTCGCTTACAGAACAGTATATTAAACCTAAAGCTTTGGCTTTACGACGCTTGTATTTCTTCTTCTCCTTATCTCCGGCGGTTTTAAGGAAATCTGCCTCTTCTTCTTCCGTCACATGTTCCCACAATTCTTCACTTCTCAGCACCATGCGCATTGAGCGCTGCCATAGTTCGTAGTTTCCTACGCTGAGAATGGGAAGTCGCCCGGAGTTTCCTTCGACGGACTTGGACATGATGACGTGAAGTTACGAAACTATCCGTAGCAAAACACACCGGATGGAGAATGGTAGAATTAGAGCACTTGACGGTCTCGTAGCACAATATCGCGTTGCACAACACAAATACGGCGCACTGATCGAAGCACTGTCAAAGCGGATATCAATCGAATTGGGCGACCACTTCTGAAGTGGTCAGATAACCCTAGCCAGCCAACACACAGGGGTCCGTTCGCCTGCCTGGAGGCGCGGGAGTACCTGTTGGCCACGGTAAGCACTGGCTAGGAATGAGTTAATGCGGTAGTTCCGACTGGAACAGAAGAGCAAAAACTATTCTAAAGGGCCCCCAAAACCTTAAATATATCTTAAAATTAACAAGCTTATTACGACTACTGAAAAGGAATATTTGATTAGTGCGATGAGACGTTGCGCCAATAATTGCAAAGCAAAAATGGCGTCGTTGCGCATTAAAATGCGAAAATCGTCGAAAATCGTCGTTTTTCTCGCCGAAAAATTCGAAAATCGTCGTGACAACTGTGACGATTCTACTTTTGGCTGATTTAATAGCCATTTAAGATAGATAACTAATCGGTTTATACAAGACGTTGCTAGGAATAGCAACAACCTAACCGAGATAAGCTACGGAAGTCTTTACAAACATGGCACTTGATCGAATAGAAATAACTTACAGTTTTGGTGTGACATAACATATTTATTACTAAATATTAAGGACAACAAAAATGGGTTCTTCACGCGTGTAAACGGGCGGCATCAACTGGTTGAGGATCCGGGCGAAGCCAGAGGGATACGGCTGACTTGCGGCATCGTCACAAACATCGCTACGGAGACGTATTTGGTCCGCAGCTCGAGTATCTAACAATGCGAAGAGTCCTTCGCATAAGTAGGAATATTCAGCAGAATATTCCATGTTCCAAATGAATAAAAATAAAGTAATTAGTGGAATACAACAAATGCATTGTTGTATAAATATTAATTGGGCGGGGACCGTCACGACAATTGAGAGAACGTCGCGGGAGTTGTTGAGACTCCATCCGCCAGCATGCCTTACGACGACAAGATCTCGTGATCGGGCGCCGAGTATTTAATTGTACGCTTTAATTCGCTATCGGTGGTACCAACCACCAGGTAAACATTTCTATGGACTTACCGGGTTTAAAAGATATTGCCAATACAGGATTACCAATGCCCGAGTAATTTGTTTAACACGATATATTTTATATATCGTTCACGGGTTACTAACCCGGAGGGTACGATGGGGCGGGGACCGTCACGACGGTCGAGAGAACCATCGCGGGAGGTTTTGACACCTCCATCCGCCAGCATGCCTTACGATGGCGGGATCAGCAGATCGAGCACCGGGTAAAATATTATTTGGCCACTGCCGTTGGATTACCATTATCCAGGTAGTTGTTTTATCGCAACATCTTTAGATATTACTCACGGGCTACCAACCCGGCGTGTTACCTGTGCATTAAGCCTTTACCGACTTTTTAACGAGCGGAAGGACCAATCGTAGAAAGACGGGAACCTGCGTGGGCTGTTTACAACAACCATCCTGCAGCGGACTGTGGCCAGTTAGCTGAGGGACCTACTTTCATTTAGCAAGGTCGTACTGTATACGACCGTTATATTAAGCCACCGTACGAAGTCCTACTGTCCCGTAGAACAGCTGGCTAACGTTACGGGGCCATTTCATGCGAATGCATGTCTATTACCGGAGTTGGCCTTCCCGAAAAGGCCCTACAACAGCAATAACAAAATAGTAATGAATACTAACTGTGGAGAGCTGAGGTGGCCTGATGTGTCGATAGAGAATAATGAAATCAAACGATAACAATTCAACTACAGACAATATACAAGTTCAGTTATCAAAATCAAGCCAGGGGGAAGTGAGAAACTGATGCTTATATAGTTCTGTAGAACTACTAGATTGGCGACAGCCAATCAGCGTACGAATCGGCGGATTCGTGGGTCACTAGTCCGGACCTAATATATGACTATGTCCAGATGGGCCCAGTTGGGGTCCAGAAGGGTCCGATTGGTTCCCTTCGACAGGTAAATAATGTGGATATTGATTCGATAGAATCAACATCATCAAGTAATTAATACTTAATTTATATCGAATAAAATAGTTATATTTTATTCACCGTGTCTAAATAATTATTTATCACATTTTTTAGTCTTTAACCGAGTTTGAAATACGCGCGTTGGTTAAACAGCGCCATCTATGGTGAACATTGATAACTATCGATTTGTAATCATCACACATCCCCCGGTGACAAGCATAGAGTTTACTAACTCTCGATTGTCATTCTTAATGGATAAGAATGTTCACCTAATTCTATCGAATTAATCCACTTGGTAAGTATTTTATTAACTTAATCATGTTATTTCTTTCAGAAACTTCGTCACCCGATTAGACTAATCGGCTTCTCTGCACGGCGCAACTCCCGGTTGCTAAGCGACGGAAATGAACTCGTCCGAACATGGATACATGTTCGAGAAAATACAAATTTCGATAGAAATTTTATTTCTCCGTCAAATAAACTTATTCATAGTTTATTAATCAACAAGATAATCAATAAAATAAATTTATGCAAAACTTTATTTATCGAAAATCTAAACTACTCATTTTTTATTACGATTGTCATAAAAAATTAACGAATTTCAACTTGAAATTCTTCAACGCTTCGATCAAAGCAAAAACAAACACAATTTTCACAAATAATTATGAAAAATAAACTAAACAATCACACAGATATTAATATGATTAATTCAAATAAACATCCAAATTGAATTCGAAAAACAAAACAAATTAAATTGAATCCAATTTTAAAATTAAACTATACTCGTTCGAGTATTTAATTATTAGTTCAAAATCTTGAAACCGAACAAACACAACACTCATGAGAATATTTCGTAATTGCAAAAAACACAACAAAACACTTGGATTATTTTAGTCAAAAATATCCACTCGGAAAAATAACGAATGTTAATTTGTCCCTTTTAATCCTTCTTTTCGACTTCAGTCGGATCCTGCACTTCTGGTTTCTCGACTTCGGCAGAAGTCAGGAAATCCGACTCTTCAGTCGCCTCTGTCGAGACGGCGGAAAACACGGCTTCCTCCGGCGCTTCAATTTCATCCGGACTCGGAGGCGGAAACGGCATGTCGTCGAGAAGCTCAGCCACGAAATCAACGACTGAAAGCAGCTCCTCGGCGTCCTCGAACTGCGTGTCGTCCGAAGTCTCAGACTTAGACGCTGGAGGGGCGCTAGACACGTCGGTTACGGCCGCTGGAGGATCCTCCACGGGTTTAGACGACGTTTCAACAGCCTGTTGAAGCTTACGAGCTCGCCCTCGTGCCAAGATGTTGGTTCGTTGAACCTTGGCAATTTCTCTCGCTCGGTCGAGCGTCAGACAGCCTCGCCCTCGCGACATCGCTCTTGGTCGAACGAATTCCTCTTGCACCTCGCTTCCGGCGCTGTCGGCGGCCTGGACAGTTTCAGTTGAAACTTCGGAGTCCTCGGACGGCGGCGGCGACTGTCGAAGGAGTTCGACTCTTACGCCGGTGTTGGCTTCAGCGCGAGCCCAGGTGAGGAATCGCGGGTCGATGTAAACCGCTTCGCCGCGACTATTCAGGAAAAGTCGGCACTTTGGGCAGTGAGCCCAACATCGCTTTTCGTTCGGCTTAATGCCTTTCACCACGTGGGGCTGAACCTCCTTGCGCCACGGCTCCGAACGCGGTCGCGTTTTCCTTCCACGGCAATTTGGACAACGCATAAGAGAAGAACCTGCGGATGCACCGCAGCACCACCCACAGCCGACGCAAAATGGGCAGATCGTGTTGTTTATCGATGCCAAACAGTCCTCCGTACTTGTTTTGCGCATTTCTTAAAGTATTACTGCATTATGCAGCCTAGTGTATTTATTAGGATTTATTTCATTATTTAACATTGGGCATAATGCTGCCTCTATACTGTTTACTTTTGTATTACTTATTATTAACACCAGATGGTGTGCATGTATGTTTTTCTCAATCACAATGGCCGCTTGCATGCCAGCAAGCACTCATGTGTTTTCTCCATCCAAATGGACCAAATTATGTAAGCATTTTCGTTTTTATTAAACATTTAGTTTATTTTACATTGTGTTTGTCACTCATGAGCATTTTAGAGTGCAGTGACTTTATTTTCCACCATTTTCAAGCGCTGGAGGTGCGCGCACGTCATTGCGCTCATATTAGCCGTGTTTCGGCATTTAAACTCGCTTCCACACACAGTATTTTATACTGTGAGCGCACTCCTCTGCTACAAGTGGTAGCAGAGGATGGTTGCTATCCTTGCAGCACGCCGAAACCGCTAATTTTTATCGCCATTTTCGCGAAATTCGCGAATTTGCGATAAATTTTCTATTTGCAGATTGCGCCGATTTCCGCGACGATTTTCGTCTCTAGAACGTTCGAGACGACACGCCGACGTTCTCACGTAGTCTGCACGACCTGCTCTACGATTTTTCATTTAATTTCGTCCGGATTTCTGCGGGTTTCGCAATTTTCGAGACGAATTTCAATTTATTTCCAGATTTTCGCTATTTTCCAACGACAATCAACGTTGGAAACCCGCTTTACACAGCGTGAACGACGGTTGGACTAATTCCCGACTTAGTACACCGTGTACGGTCGTTATATCGACGATTTTTCTCGAAGAAACGACGATTTTCGACGATTTTCGCATTTTAAATGCGCAACAACGCCATTTTCGATTCTCGAGTATTGGCGCAACGTCTCATCACACTAATTAATACTTGCCTTTCAGTAGTCGTAATTAGCTTGTTAGTACTTAAGGTCGTATTAAGTTTTTGTGGGTCCTTTAGAATAGTTTTTGCTCTTCTGTTCCAGTCGGAACTACCGCATTAACTCATTCCTAGCCAGTGCTTACCGTGGCCAACAGGTACTCCCGCGCCTCCAGGTAGGCGAACGGACCCCTGTGTGTTGGCTGGCTAGGGTTATTTGGCCACTTCAGAAGTGGTCGCCCAATTCGATTGATATCCGCTTTGACAGTGCTCCGATTAGTGCGCCGTATTTGTGTAGTGCTACGCGATATTGTGCACCGAGACCGTCAAGTGCTCCAATTGTACCATTCTCCATCCAGTGTGTTTTGCTACGGATTGTTTCGTAACTCCACGTCATGTCGAAGTCCGCAGACGGAAATCCAGGACGTCTTCCCATCCTTAGCGTAGGAAACTACGAACTTTGGCAGCGCTCAATGCGCATGGTACTCCGAAGCGAGGAATTGTGGGAACACGTAACGGAAGAAGAGGAGGAAGATTTCCTTAAAACAGCTGGGGACAAAGAGAAAAAGAAGTACAAGCGTCGGAAAGCCAAAGCATTAGGCTTAATATACTGTTCAGTGAGCGAGGCGAAGAAGTCTGCGCTAGATGATTGTAAAACCCCGAAGGAAGCATGGGACATCTTAGCCAACATTTATGCGCCATCATCTCGTGCGCGACAGGCAGCCATGCGCCGCGAATTTTTGAATTTGCGCCTGGAGCAGGGCGAAGATATGGCCGACTTCTTAGGACGCGTTGACTATCATGTCCGCCAAATGAAGGATATCGGAGAGATAACTTCGCCTGATCACCACGCTTACCAATACTTGGACTTATTGCCTCGTGAATATTCACAGATTTCATTCACAACATATCACTTGCCCAACGGTGAATTCACACCAAAGAAAGTGTCCGAACAGTTACTCGCGGAACATATGCGACTCAAAGCTATGGATTCACGCGACGTGGACAATTCAAAACATTCTCGTGCATATGCTGGTGAAAAACAGCAACGTGGGAGAAATCGTTCTCGTCCCCCTCGACCGTTATCTTTGGTGCAGTGTTTTAATTGCCAGGAATTTGGCCATTACGCAAATAAATGTCCTTTACCATCGCGCCGAGATGACAAGAATCAATCGACAGCTTCACTTCAAAGGAAGCCGAGGAGTTCAAGCCGTAAACGCAATAAGAACTCAAATCGAGATGATTCTAGGCCAAGGGGGAATTCCAGCGCAAGACGAGAAACAAACTTTTTCGCAAGTGCTCCGCAACAGTTGCCCACAATTCACTTCATGCAATCACATGAATGGATAGTGGATTGTGGGGCAACGGATCATGTGTGCCACGTCCAGGCTTGGTTTCAGGACTTTGTTAAAGTTGTGCCCTTTAACATAGCATTAGGTCAAGGACATTCCGAAGTTCTAGGAAAGGGCAAAGTCCAGATTATCTCCATGATCAACAACGTAGAATGTGTCGTAAATCTCCAAGATGTGTTGTATGCGCCAAAATTCGAGGCGAATTTGATTTCAGTGTCAAAAATGGACAAAACTAAACATCACATCCATATTTGGAATGGAGACGTCTATGTCTACAAATCCGACATTAAGCATCCAATGCTTCGGGCCAAAGAAAAGGGCGGCCTTTATTATGTCGACGGCTTGTGCCCACCTTCAACACTGATGTCAACAGTGGATGTACCTATTGCGCAGTCAATCGCTCCGACCCGAACATTAGTCACGACAGAAGAGGATTTCATCCAGTATCCAAGAGCAAAGAAAAAGTCGAAAAATCCTGAACTTTTTACTGATTTTCGGCTCGAATTCCCTCCTTTGCCAAATGAAATTCCTCCACCTGTACCAATCAAAGTAACCCAGTCCAAGACACCTCCTGTACCTGTTCCTACCAATCCATTACCTCAAGTCCCATCCTTTGCCGACACATTAAAGGCAATTCCTCCAACTTCCAAACCGAATCTAAAGTCGGCGAATCAAAAGAAAGTTGCAGCGCCTACGGTTAAAAAGGATGCGACTGGGATATGGCACAGCAGATTGGGCCATCTTCACACCAATGCAATGAAACTTTTGGCCGGAAATAACCAAGTTTATGGAGTGACACCGGCAGAAGTGAACAAGGAACTTTCGTGTAATCATTGTCGAATTGCGAAATCAACGCGCATTTCCCATAAACCTGATGAACATCCTATTTCTACAAAGGCTTTAGATCTCCTACACATGGACGTGTGGGGAGCTTCAAGAACGACTTCCTACGGAGGCGCGCGTTATGTGTTAACGATTATCGATGACGCCACGCGCTATGCCTGGATATTTCCGATGGCTCAAAAATCCCAAGTATTTGGATTGTTCAAGGACTATGTCACACGAATTGAACGAGTGACGGGCAAACGAGTCAAGGCCATCCGAACAGACCGAGGAGGGGAATTCTTATCAAACGAATTCGACCGCTATTTAAAGGAAACTGGGATTCAAGCCCAAAGGACCAATCCACATAGCCCCGCTATGAATGGCACAGCGGAAAGAATAAACCGCACCATGGCGGATTACACGCGTGCCATCCTAGACGAAACCGGACTTCCAAACGAACTTTGGGCGGAATTCGCAGTGACTTTCTCGTACATAAAGAACCGGTGTCCTCATTCTCGTCTCAAAAATGAGGTGCCCTATATCCTGTGGCGACGACGTGCCCTTTCGCTCAGACACCTGCGCAAGTTAGGCTCCAAGTGCTGGGTTCATCATACAGCGCCCGGCAGGGACAAATTGGATCCACGAGCTTGGGAGGGTTATTTGGTTGGATACGCCACGACAACGCGAGGTTATCGCGTCTGGAATCCAACAGATAACAAGGTTATCGAATCCATTCACGTCCAAATAGATGAACGACAGTCCTATAAACGCTCAAATCATTATCGAGGTCCACAGGAACCGTGGACAGGACCAGACTTGGACCAAACGCATCAAGCGTCGCAAATTTATGAACCATTGCGCATTTCACAACCGCAAGTGAGATTTGACGACGAGTTGGAATATACCGATTGGCCCAAATTTCCGGATTCGGAAGATGAATGCGATACAGACTATGACTCTGACGATTCAGCTCCGCCAGGCGCTCAAGCCCGGACACCACCAGGGTCTCCAATTAGGATTCCAACACCTGTCCTATCTCCAATAATTTCTCCAATGACATCTCGAGCGCCAAGCCCACTTATCACACCAGGTACTACACCAACTCACACACCGCCAGGAACACCACCAGGTTCGCCACCAAGTTTTGTGAACGCTCGTCGAGGTTCTCGTGGCAATGCGCCACAAGCCCATCCAGCAGCGCATCATGGTCCACCTCCAACTGGAGCTGCAACTGCATATAAGTGGCGTTACGTTGGAGGCGATTCAGTGTGTAGACACTGGAAAAGAGAGGAACATTTGCGCAAAGTACAGGAACCTGGCAAATTGAAAACAGATGTTTATTATTTCCCAGAAGCAGGACTCCGACTACGTTCCAGAGGTGACGTTGAGGAATTCTGTCATATGAATAATATTCCTTATGATCCTGAACTATTTTATTTTGGCAATATGGAATACGAATTAGAGGATCTTCCATTACCTCTTCCTAGAGTACACCTTTGTCGTCGTGATCCCACTAGTTATGCAGAGGCTGTGAGATTTCCGGATGCGACCAAATGGCAGGAAGCCATTAATGAAGAGTTAGACACTTTTGCAGAAAGAGGCGTCTATGAAGAGGTCCCTAAACCGGAAAATACAACCATATTAGGGTGCAAGTGGCTCTTCAAACTGAAGGAAGATGCTCTAGGCAAACCAGCCAGATATCGCGCCAGATTAGTGGCACAGGGCTTTCGCCAAACTTTAGGTGTAGACTACGATGAAGTCTTTAGCCCTGTTGTCAACTTTGTTCTCATACGCCTATTTTTCTGCCTATTAGTAGTCCTCAAAGGGTGGAAGGACGCGCATTTAGATGTGAAGTGCGCGTACCTATACGGCGATCTTGCGCACAAAGTATATATGCGCATTCCAGCTGGTGCAACATGTTCAAATCCAAATCACGTATGGCTCCTAATAAAATCGCTCTATGGTCTCCACCAGTCCGGGCGCCAATGGTTTGAAAAATTAGATCAAACATTGCGCGATTTAGGATTTCGCAGATTACCAGGATGCAATTGTGTATACATATACGGAACTTCCGCCGTGATGCTAATATACGTCGATGATATAGTTCTATTTTACGCGACGGATAACGTCCTTACACAATTAATTGCGCTCATCAGCACCAAATTCGATGTCGTGAATTTAGGACCAATTACGAAACTCTTAGGTGTAGAGTTCATTCGTACTCCCAAGGGAATCTTCATCATCCAACGTGCATATATACAGAAGATTCTCAAGAAATTTGAAATTATCGCCGATAAACTCATCAAGGTCCCAGTAACACCAGGAACGACGCTCGTCAAAGGGTCGAAAGAGGACTTGCCAGAATTTCCTTATCGTTCGTTAATTGGCTCTCTTCTCTTCCTCGCATCGAGGACACGTCCTGATATACTATTCTCAGTGATAATGTTGTCACAATTTAACAATTGCTATAACCACACGCACATCAAGGCACTCATGCAGGTTGTGCGCTACGTAGGCAATACTTTGGATTATGCAATTGAACTGTCAAATTGTTCCAATGGACAACTATGGGGATATACTGACGCGTCCTGGGCCACCGAAGTCAGCACTTCTTTGAGTTTCGGCGGGTATATAGCTTTTATTGGAAACGTCCCCATCGGATGGAGTTGTCGTAAACAAACCAGCGTGGCGTGCTCAACGATGGAGGCGGAGTTTGTCGCCCTCGTTGAGTGCGTCCGTGAGCTGTATTGGCTCGATTACGTCTACAGTTCCGTACCGATGCTGAATAGATCAACACCACCTTTAGTGTTCTCCGATGCGCTTTCTTCCATCCAATTCACATCAAATGACGTGGAGAACAGTAAAACGAAGCATATCCGAGTGAAATTTCATTGGATTCGGGAATGGTACACAGCAGGTGCATTCCAATTGCGCAAAGTCCCCGGATCAATGAACGTGGCAGACATTTTTACCAAATGGTTGGGATCATCTCAACTGCGTCTCCTGATTTCCCGGATTTTCAATTTCAATCTATCGTGACATTCTTAATTTAGTTTTACCCGAATTATGAGGATCATCGAGTACCAGTGGGAATTTTCGGGCTTTCGTAGCGATTAATTTAACAGTACCCGGCTCGATATTCCGAATTATTATTTCCATTATTATTATTCTATGTAAAGTTACATTTAAAGTTTTTCCCTTAACTTGTTCTTTATTTTTGCGGCTATTTGCCATCGAAGGGGGAAATTGTTGTTTATCGATGCCAAACAGTCCTCCGTACTTGTTTTGCGCATTTCTTAAAGTATTACTGCATTATGCAGCCTAGTGTATTTATTAGGATTTATTTCATTATTTAACATTGGGCATAATGCTGCCTCTATACTGTTTACTTTTGTATTACTTATTATTAACACCAGATGGTGTGCATGTATGTTTTTCTCAATCACAATGGCCGCTTGCATGCCAGCAAGCACTCATGTGTTTTCTCCATCCAAATGGACCAAATTATGTAAGCATTTTCGTTTTTATTAAACATTTAGTTTATTTTACATTGTGTTTGTCACTCATGAGCATTTTAGAGTGCAGTGACTTTATTTTCCACCATTTTCAAGCGCTGGAGGTGCGCGCACGTCATTGCGCTCATATTAGCCGTGTTTCGGCATTTAAACTCGCTTCCACACACAGTATTTTATACTGTGAGCGCACTCCTCTGCTACAGATCGTCTCCGTGGCCTGGTCCGTCACGATATTATCGTGAGGTATTCCGGCTGCCATGTCACGCTCGCACTGTTCTTTGCGCAGGCGGGCCTTCTCGTCCTTCTTTCGTGCCTTATTGGCCGCTCGATACTCGCGGTTGCGAGAAACAGGCTCCGAATAACGCAGAGCGCCCGGTGGCGGCTCGTTCCATCCATACTCTGATGCCGAGGATTCAGCACCGGCAGGGAGGTGCACAGCAGACGTTGATTGTCCCGCCACAGTCGGTGCAGCCGCATACGACGTGTTGGCGACGGTGGGCGCCACGCTTGCAGTTGGCGGCCGAAATTCGGGTGAATGCGGAGCCAACGGGACGTTGACAACGTTCGCGGGCGGATACGCCACCTGGGCCAACGGGGCCAATTGCGCCGACTCATAAATAGTTGGCTGCGCAGAAGTGGATGGGGCCTGCATCATCGCATTTAAGTCGAGCGGGAGTCCGTCCGGATGGACGCTCAGCCAATTTAACGTTGCTAATTGCAGTGGCGTCAGGGCATACATGGAGGCTGGTGCCGTTGGTATCGGTTGGGCCCTCAAATATGCACGTTCCGCTGAACGGCGTTGCTCGTCACTAGACGAGGTGGACGAACTGGAGCTTTCATGACGATGACGTCGATGACTCCGTTTTGAACGGTGTTTACCGCTTCCCATCTGCAGACGCAAATAAATTATTTTATTAAAAATAATTCCACTCTAAATAATCATTCCTTGAGTCCAAAGAATTAAAACGTATTGTTCGCAACGAAAATACACAACTCGAGTTATTTATAACCCCTAACACGTGACACTAATGAGTCACATTCCCCTTGTGTTTATGACACAAAAATGGACTCGCCTGACAGCGACTTTCATTGAAAATCGCAACTTGTTGATTTTTCAAAAGAAAAATCCCCGTAGTTTCTATAAACTATTTAGTTCCATCTTTGAATATCAAAAATAAACTTCGTATTAATTAATTAACACTTAGTCTAATAAATATCTCAAATCGAAAATTCACCGCTAAATAATTTATGCAAGCCTCGACCGCGACTTGATTTAAATAATTAGTGCCCACGTACTTAAACTTAATAAATAATTATTAAATTTTGACCTAACTATTCGACTGAATAGCTAAACTTCCAGAGTGATTTAATGCCTATTCACGCTTATAATAACACGTGAATTTCTTAACTTTTATCGGGACGCCGATATTTTCAATTGTTGCGAACAATTTTTTTGTTTCAATTCTTTGGTCAAAGAATATATTTGAAAACTACTTACTGTTGAAGCTTGTTTTCCTTGCTGAAGTTGCTAATTGAATTAGCGTTGAAATCTCGAGTCGAAAAGTGAAGAGGGACGAAGGGACGAAGTCACTTATATCCACGTGTTTAACGAAGTGTTTGTGTGCAATGAACCCAGGGAATTTTATTCCCTATTAATTGTCGGGTTCGAGGTTTAATCACACCTCGTAAGTCTCGTACCTTCGTAATTACGCGAGATTATCACTTTTCAAAGTAATTCTCTGTATTTTGGTTAAAATACATGTAAATACGACCAAAAAATTAAAATATTCTACCGAATATTTAATTCATCGCAACAAATTCATATTTTAATATAAATTTCAATAAATATCGTAATATCTTGTCCCCCGGTGTTGAGATTATAAATCACTACACCTGTCAGTCATGTAAATAATTACAGTCCTCAAGTTTTGAATAAAACTTATCAATTCCAACAGAACTTTGAGGCTTTTCCTCGTTGTTGGTATGGTTTTTTAAATACTGCAGTGATGTTTCGCACGAAATTTTCATCTGCATATTTAGGATTTGGTTTTCGTTCTCGTCGTGGACGAGTGCTAGTTCGTGGAACTATCGGTTGGGGTTTGCGGGGTTTTCGAGGCGGTTTCTTTGGAATTTCGCCTCTTTTTAACGCCGCTTTCCTTTCTATAGCAGTTAAGCGTTGTCTATGTCTATGTTTAGACTTTGTGGGCGCAGATTTGTCAATCTGCACTGAAGTTGAGTCGGATAATTCCATTGGAATTTCTGAGGAAGTTTCAGGAATTAATTCCATTTCCTCAGCATCCGGAAGTTGATTACTTTCGTCCATCCATTTAGGATTTTCTTGAGGCGAGTAAGAGGCGGACTTTTGTCCTACTTTCCAAGTCTCAATCGGGTACGACGGAGTATAGGGATACAACGCTTTAATATTTACTGATTTTTCAATCGAACCATCAGCTAATTTGCGTAATTTATACGCTCCGCCAGGAAGTACTTTAGTAATTTCCCACGGTCCATCTCTCTTCTCGGCAAATCCAGCGGAGATATTTTTATCTGCGCACGAGAGAATGTGAGTCTGTTTCCAAACTAAATCTCCAACTTCGAACTCCGTAATTACGAACTTTTGTTCGTGTATTTTTCTATGTCGTTCAAAATTCAATTGAATTCTGCGATGCATCTCTTGATGCGATCTGCGCAATACATCCAATAGTACTCTGACATATTTTTCTGGATTTTCTTTGTCAAATGGATTGGCATGTTTAATAATCCTTGGGTCGAAAGGTAATGTTACGATTCGTCCCGTGTTCAGTAACATCGGGCTTGAGCCCGTTGCCGCTGAGACATTATTTCTCATCGCGAACGCGAATTCGTCTAAATATCGTGGCCATTGCGTGTGCACATCTGTGTACACAGCCAGCATGGTTTTTATATCTCTATTGGCTCGCTCTGTCGGGTTCGCCTGGGCATGATACGTGCTCGTATGAGACGGGCGAATGTTGTACATATCGCAATACTCATTGTAAATATCGGAAACAAATTGTTTTCCGTTATCGCTCACAATCTTTTTGGGGTGTCCCCATCTGTTTGTAACAGATCTTAATTCTTGAACGCAGTTAGCGCTCGTGGCTTTTGTCAAAGCCTTAATTTCAACGAATTTGGTACAATTGTCAATAATGACAAAAATATACTGGTTTTGGGACCTTCCCACGGGTTTCGGGCCCATCAAGTCCATGTTAATACATTCCCAAGGATTGGTCATGTTGTGTGGTGTGTAAGGAGCTGCGTGCCTTTTCTGTTGAATAGGCTTGTACTGAGCACAGTGCGTGCAGCTTTTGACGTAGTTCCTGACACTTCTACTCATACCAGGCCAGAAATATATTAAACGTGTTTTCTCCAACGTCTTACTCATCCCAGCGTGACCGCTTAGGGGGTGGCCATGACAAGCGAAGAGTACTCGTTTTACGAGTGAACTGGGTACAACGGCTTTAAAGCCGTTTCCCGAATCATTTAATTCCTCTTCGAACGAAGGGTTGAAATAGATGATCATTTGATCACCATCTTTTTCTTTTCTGTCTAAACAATAGTTTTTGACTTTGTTTTTCCATTCTTTTATTTCGGATTGTGGTATCCCAACAACCTTGTCATTCAATAAATATTCTCGAATGCGTTTGCATTCAATATCCAGTAACTGAGCATCTATTATTTCTCTCCTTGTAGGAGGGACTTCTTTAAGTACTTCAGTCAACGCACTGTACAAGGTTTCTTGTACTTCCTCCCCCTCCTTTTCTTCAGAACATTCTTTAGAATTTTCTGAAAAATAGAAACGTACACTAGCCAAATATTCTCGTTTCTCTGGGGCACGATTTAATGAAACAGAAGGATTTCCGTCCCACTCAGGCCAGTATTGTTTAATTTCAACAGGTTCCACATGATCACGAAGAGGAATGTCTTCCTCTGTTAGTGGGGCTCTAGAAAGTGCATCTGCAACTTGGTTAGCAGCACCTTTTCGAAAAACAATTTTAAAATTTCCACATTGGATTCTTAAGGCCCATCGGCCAAATTTCCCAGATGGTTCAGGCGTTCGCATCAACCATTTCAGTGCTTCTGCATCTGACTCTAAAGTGAATGTACCATATTCTAGATATGGTTTAAATCGGTCGATAGCCCACACAACTGCGAGACATTCGAGTTCCGGCGTTGTATAACGCTTCTCCGCTCCACGTAAAACTCTGCTTGCATAAGCTACAGGTCTGGGTACAGAAATGTTTTTCTGCTTCTTTTCATCGAATATATCGACGTCTTGGCAAAGGACAGCTCCTAAGCCTTCATGTGAAGCGTCAGTCATGACAACAAATGGCAAAGTCATATCTGGTTTGTGTAGACAATTGTCACCACAAAGTAGCTCTTTAATTTTATTAAAAGCTTCTGTCTGCTCATCTCCCCATTCAAATGGAGTTTTCTCATTCATCATACGTGTGTATGGTGCGGCAATAGTTCCGTGATTTGGAACAAACTTCCTGAAGAAGTTAGTCATGCCGTGAAAGCGCTGAATGTCTTTAGCACACGTGGGGGTGGGAAATTTCATGATCGCTGATATTTTATCGGGATCACCGAAGAGACCTTCGGGTTTAATCCAGTGGCCCAAGAATTTTAATTCTGTACGCCCAAAACGAGATTTCGCTTTATTTATTGTCATGTTGGCTTGGTTAAGCCTTTCCAAAACGTCTCGAACATGTTTGAGATGATCATCCCAATTATCTGAATACACAATTACGTCATCCAAATAAACTAACGCGTAGTCTTGCAAAGCTGAGCCTAAAATGCCTTCCATCAGACGCTGGAAAGTACAAGGCGCATTGCAAAGGCCGAACGGCATTCGCACAAACTGATATGGACCATTTGGCGTGTAAAATGCCGTCTTTGGACGATCTTCCTTACACATTTCGACTTGGTAGTAACCTTTAACAAGGTCAATAGACGTAAAATACCTTGCCGGACCAGTATTATGTAACAAAAGGTCAATACTTGGCATTTGTATTACTTCGACTTCAGTGATGGCATTCAGCCACCGGTAGTCAATGCACATCCTATACGAGCCGTCAGGCTTCGCAACGATGACTGGATGACTTATAAATGGCCCCTTGGCCTTTTCAATCAGTCCATCCTGTTCCAATTCTGCAGCTAGTTTGGTCATAATGGCTCTCTTGGCCGGGTTATACATTCTATACTGCATTTTGGGCAATGAATGCCCTTCTTTAAACTTAATACGATGTTGGGTCACATTAGTGCACCCAACTTGATCTCGAAATACATTCGTTATCGATTTAACCACTTCGCGAAGTGCTAGTCTTTGTTCTGGAGTGCAGTCGCTCTCCTCAACTAATTTTTCATCCCAAGTCAACACAGGAGTGTCTGTTAACTCAATTGAGTTGAGAGTGGACGATAGTCCTAAATAATCGAAAGTAATTCGATTTAACGGGGCGAGGGCAAAATTGGCTTCTTCCGACTCATACGGGGCGGACCAATTGGGTTTATCTGCACAAGAGAACTCTTGTAAATGTGGATGCGGACTAATTTTCTGTCTGCGCATGAAATTGTGACCAAGTATCAAGCCACAAACTCGTTTTGCTAAAACGATGAAATTCATTGGTGTAAGTTCATCAGCCCATTGCACGCACAAAGTTATTTGTCCGACAGGCTTGTGTGCTACGCCTACAGCGTTAACCAACATATTTCTGGGGGCCTCTTGCAAAAATTCTGGCAAAGCCTGAGTTTCAGACAAGAGTTGTTCCCCAATGTAACATTGAGATGCTCCTGTATCCATGAGCGCGTTGTAGGTGAGCCCACCAATTGTGATCTTCATTCGAGGATCATCTTTATTATTACCTAAAGTAATATTGTGCAAATTATTACCACCTATGACTCTGTTGAGTCGGCGGAGTCTACAGAATTTCTTCGTGTAGCACTTGTGTGGAAACAATGTCAGATTTTTTAATTGTTCTGTCATTTCTTGCAGATTTTCCTCTACTCCGCCACTATGGCTAGTGGCTATTTCAAGACAAGTTGTGTCTACATCCATAAATAAAGATTCCGACGCAGCATTAGCCACTTCTGGGGAATGGAATAAACCTTCGTCCCCCGGATCTAGTTTTTTGAACTAGTCGCACTTGAATCTGTCGATTCGGGCTTGATCAAAGTTTTGACCATTTCTGCCAACGAGTTGGTCAGCGAAGTTTGTAACTTATTTTCAAAAGTATTAAGTTTCGCATCAAGTTTAGCATCTAGTGTTGCATCCAACACTTCTTGAGTTATCCACCTATTATTGGGACGTTTTGAAGTAGGATCCACAGTCGGGGAATCCGGCGTACTTCGTTTTTGCAACTCTTCAGAGTTGAAATTTGCACGTGGTTTTAAATCTGGACATTCTCGACGCATGTGTCCGGGTTTCTTACAGTGGTAACAAACTAATTGACCACGTCTGGTCTGATCTAATACTCCGTTTATTAAATAAACAGTCTCGCACTCCTCAGGTAACTCTTCCTCACAATTATTAAGTTGTTCTTGTGAATCCAAAGTTAAAGATTTAGCATTTGTCTTCGGCTGAGGACGTGTGTCAGTTTTCCGAGGTGGGAAAACGACTGGATTGGAGATATTTTCCCTTGCTCCATTAGCTGTACGACTGTACAAGCCTTTATTTTTAGTTATAACGGTATAAATCTCTGTCAGAGGTAAATCTGCTATGCCTTGCGTATGCAAAAGCAAATCGTTAGCAGGAGTTACACTCCCGATAAAAAGACAACCAGCCCCTTTTGCATCAAGACTGTCTTGTAATATCCATAACTGGTAATATTTGTGCATAAAGTCGTAAAGACTTTCTGTTTCCAGTTGTTTCAACTTGGTTAGTTGGTTCGTCCGCTCTTGTCGAGTGGCTACAAACCGTTCTTTGAACGCCTGTTCAAATACTTCCCAAGATATGAAATCTTCTCTCCTTTCATGAAACCAACCATGCGCTTGCTCGGTTAAATAACCGGCCACGCCTTTAACAAGCATGTCATCGAGTGACATGTTTCGCAGAAATGCGACATTTTTTACAATATTGAGAAAGCGTTCGCTTTCTTCTGCTTTTCCGGAGAATACAGGGATATCTGGTGGTTTCAAACAGTTAGTTTGAGGGACAGTGGCGGAACTTTTTCCTGCCTGCATCAACTTGTGCATGGTTGTGGCAATTGACGCGAGGTCGTCAGCCGTCATTCCAAAGCTACTGGGGGGGGCGCGAATTGTCATTTGACGATCCGCCATTGTTTGGTTGACTCGAGTTATTTTGACTTGAGCCACCACTATTAGGGTTGAAATTATTCGACCCTCCTTGATTCGGTCTACTGTGGTTACCAAAATTCGAATGGTTATTCGAATTACCTTGGTTCCCATAATTCGAATGATTATTAGAATTATCTCGATTGTTAAAATTCGGGCGATTGTTCGAACTTTCTTGATTACCAAAATTCGGACGATTGTTCGAATTACCTGGCGTACCCCGATTCAAATAGTTATTTGAATTTCCTGGAGTTCCAGTAGAAGGATTATTTGGGTTATTCGAGTTCGGAGGAACTGGGTGACCCCTTTGCATATTAGGTGCTGGACTAGAATTGTTTGCAAATCTAGAATTTGGGTCAAAACGGCGGTTTGGACCTCTTGTCGCACCTGAATTTGGGTTCAAATTTCCAGCGAGATTCGGACAACTATTTGATCCGTTTGGAAAACTTGGATTAGGGTTGGCCATATTAGGCGGACCCAAATTCGCTCTGTTGAACGTATTCTCAAAGTTCTCTGGATTTGTAAATCCTCTTTGTTGGTTGCGAGCGAAGTTATTCGCTCGTAATCGTTGCTGGAAAGCACGATTAAAATCTCCTGGTGTCAAATTCGACTGATCTTGACGAGGAGGTTGTGCATTTTTATTTCTATATCTAGAAATAGGCGTCGAAGGAGTGGGACTAAAATTATTTAATCTTTGGCTGGCTGGGGAATTAGGTTGCTCCGACGTAGTACGACGCGCGTGCACGAAATCTAATACTTCGGTCAAAGATCTAAATTGGTTTGGGTTCAAACCGTGATCCTGACAAAATAATAGACCGCCTCGGCCTAAATGAGAACCTTCAGGAATGCATTCCTCTTCTCCAGGCGGAGTAGGTTCACGTGGAGCCCTATTCTCTCCAGATGGTCCGGCTGTTTCATTTGAAACGCCATTGTGGACCGCGTGGTTTTCCACTTCTTCAGTTCCATTAGGAACAGGTATAAACCCGGATAGATTCATTCCACCGGTCAAACAAGTTCTTTCCTTACCACGGGTGTTCATGTGATGCTGGTTATTAGTCATAACTAAACTTAAAACTAAGAAAATTTCCTAAGTCTGAGAGATAACGATGAAGTTGCAAACGTTCAGGAGGATCGCAAACGAAGCAGTGGTCACACTAGCTCGAAAGGAAGTAAAGGTACTTCGATACACCTCTCTGATTGGTCAAGTATCAACGCTAGTCTCGCGAGAGTCCAATCTCGTCCGAGATTGGTGGAAATCATCAAGTTCGTGGAACCGTAATCTTGACAGATTCCAGTGTTATGACGTAGTCACCAAACAAAATGGATACATCTTAAAATATTTTAAAATATCACCGCATTTATTAATAAATGAATGATCACCTTTATGGAATTTTTAAAGTCTTAAAACTCGTAATTTCAAAAGACGCGCCAATTCGTTTGAATCGACGGCTTTTCTGCACAACACGGGTTGCTAAGCAACACAACAGCGAGAATTCTTCTTCGCTAAAATTCGAATGGTATTCCATTCGTAAAATTCGATTTCAATGGCTTGAGATCACGATTTTTAACCAACATTTTAATGTAGATCAAGTCTGTAAAATAAGGTAAACCACTTTGAAATAAAATATAAATTTTAATTCCTTCGGAAATCGTCAATTTTCTTTCTAATTTATTTAGGCAAATAAATTTAGGTTTAACTTGAAGTCTCAAGCAAAATACATATAAAGGAATAGTCTAAAAATTTAAAACAACTGTTAGATTGATAGAATTCTTTAAGAGTTCCATCAGAAGTCAACTTTTCAAAATTAGGCCCGACCGCGTGGTTTTGTCAGATTGTCGACGACAAAATGATGTTACCCGGGCGGAACCAACTTCAACAAGTTCGGGCAAGACTCCTACTCTCGGGGTTTGGGCCTTTAGGCCTGACCACGCGGTAGAAATTATTAGTTTTGTTAAAACGCATAATTTCTCCGACGGAAAATCGGAATAAAGTGAATTACACTTGTTTTCTTGCGAGAAGTTCTAAAACAGAATAAAATATATTAAACACAAATATAAATTTCGTTCGAAACTCATTTTACACACCAAAAAATTTCATTTGAAATTTTATCACCGTAAGCACATTTCCGAATTCTCACAAACACACGAAAAACTTCAAAATTTATTTGAATTTTGCAGCCTATCTCGGTAGAACCTCCACTTGTGACGATTCTACTTTTGGCTGATTTAATAGCCATTTAAGATAGATAACTAATCGGTTTATACAAGACGTTGCTAGGAATAGCAACAACCTAACCGAGATAAGCTACGGAAGTCTTTACAAACATGGCACTTGATCGAATAGAAATAACTTACAGTTTTGGTGTGACATAACATATTTATTACTAAATATTAAGGACAACAAAAATGGGTTCTTCACGCGTGTAAACGGGCGGCATCAACTGGTTGAGGATCCGGGCGAAGCCAGAGGGATACGGCTGACTTGCGGCATCGTCACAAACATTGCTACGGAGACGTATTTGGTCCGCAGCTCGAGTATCTAACAATGCGAAGAGTCCTTCGCATAAGTAGGAATATTCAGCAGAATATTCCATGTTCCAAATGAATAAAAATAAAGTAATTAGTGGAATACAACAAATGCATTGTTGTATAAATATTAATTGGGCGGGGACCGTCACGACAATTGAGAGAACGTCGCGGGAGTTGTTGAGACTCCATCCGCCAGCATGCCTTACGACGACAAGATCTCGTGATCGGGCGCCGAGTATTTAATTGTACGCTTTAATTCGCTATCGGTGGTACCAACCACCAGGTAAACATTTCTATGGACTTACCGGGTTTAAAAGATATTGCCAATACAGGATTACCAATGCCCGAGTAATTTGTTTAACACGATATATTTTATATATCGTTCACGGGTTACTAACCCGGAGGGTACGATGGGGCGGGGACCGTCACGACGGTCGAGAGAACCATCGCGGGAGGTTTTGACACCTCCATCCGCCAGCATGCCTTACGATGGCGGGATCAGCAGATCGAGCACCGGGTAAAATATTATTTGGCCACTGCCGTTGGATTACCATTATCCAGGTAGTTGTTTTATCGCAACATCTTTAGATATTACTCACGGGCTACCAACCCGGCGTGTTACCTGTGCATTAAGCCTTTACCGACTTTTTAACGAGCGGAAGGACCAATCGTAGAAAGACGGGAACCTGCGTGGGCTGTTTACAACAACCATCCTGCAGCGTATTGAGTTGTGGTGGAAATATTGTGTGTTTGGTTGTTTGTCGCCATATTGTATAGTTTGTGAATATTTACATTACACACTTTCCGGATATGTGTAATGAATGTGCTGCTATTTAATGTCTCGATGTCGCGTTCAATCGATCTCGATTTTTATTAATGCTGGTTCTGTACCGCGGTTGAACGTTTCCATTTAGCAGCATGCGCTGATAACATCGTCTGCTCAAAAGAGCGAGTCCTGTATTGTTATTATTGCTTAGTTATCGATTATGAATGTCATTGCTTTTATTTTATAATGTAAAGGACAAATCATTGAAATCCAACAATGATTTGTCCTATTTTTCCGAGTGCAGTTGTTAGCCTCGAAGCGTGTACACTTTTATGTGATATTAAACATGGCGCACGCATGTCGGTGTCGCGCACCTGTTTAGACACTCGTCAACTCCTTTCTAACCGATGTTTTGGCCAGGAAATCGCTTTATATGGTAGCAGAGGGTGGTTCTCGACGGCCTGACCAGTTTGTAAAGGATTTCCGACCTTTTTGGACGCGAGACGAAGCCAAGACGTCGCCCGACTTCGCCGCAAACGCGAACCGACCGACGCAGACGGATTTTCTTCGCCAAATCGATTGGAAACGATCGGCAACGTGTGCGGACATTACTACGGACATTTTAGTGTGTAAGCAGCTTTATTTCGAAATTTTTCTGTGCGAAATAAGCACTTTTTCCGACGTCGTTGTGAAATTCTCCTGCGGCGGCCATTTTGGATTCGGCCGTGAAGCGAATCGCAGCCCAGACGTGCATCTGAACCGATACACGCCAACACGACGTTATTTTGCCGAGGCAATCAGTATTGCCAGCGAGACGACGCCCATTCACGTCGACACGACGGAGTTTCGACGCAAAACGACCGATATTTGTCGTAGGATCGTCGAGGACGAAGATTTGTTCTGTGGCGACCATTTTGATCGTTTTTCATCGCCATCGACGGTGAATATTCGTTTTGGAGCTGTGTTTACGTGTAAGTCCACGTACACAGCCATATTTAGCACGAAGAGCCGTGATTTACACCCGACGTGGAATTACGAAGGCGCGGACGTGCGCAACGACGATTTCAAGAGGAAACCCTGGTTTTGCACGCAGGGTGCACCAGTTGAGAGGGTTTCTCCTCACATTAGCACCCCGGCGTGCGTGTGAGTTAATTCGACACGTGAAGCCGACGTTGAACACACCGTGGGAACCGATTACGGCGCAAGGATCCCGTAATTGGCCAACTTCACATCTAGACTGTTTTGATTTATTTGCATACTTTCGTGAAACTCTGTATAGTTTTAAGTTTTTGTTGTTGGTCCCTTGTTAGATTCGGTGCTACCCTACGTCCAGTCGGGCACGTAGCACTGTATTCTTGGCTGGGCTTATCCAGGGCCCCCAACCATCCCGCGACCCCAGGAGGTCGGACGGAAGAGTTGGTGGATTGCCAGTCAAGGTTTTCCAATCTCACTTATTGAGATTCCCCGGGTTGAAACTGTATTTTCGCCTTCCTTTTTGGTTTTTGGGACTAGAGACAATTGTGCATTGTGTGATTAAGTGCTCCTGTGAAGTGTGTGTGCGGAATAAATTCCGAAATTGTGTTCTCTCTGTGCATAACCAATTATTATTGTGCATTTTCCTGGTGTCGTCGTGATGGCTTCAAAGCACGACGATTACAAGGATATTAAAAAGCTCGATGGCACGAACTATGCCACCTGGTCCGTGCAGGTCCAGTTATTGCTCAAATACAACGGCGTTTGGGGACATGTTAGTGGCTCTGAGCCACCACTGGCTGCAACAGCCACTGCAAAAGAGAAGCGAGAGTTTAACGCTCGAGAGGACAAGGCAATGTCCACTATCTGCATGAGTTGCGCTGAGCCGCAGCAAGTGATAGCTGTTGCCTGCCCCACCGCTGCGAAAGTTTGGGAAGCCCTAAAGGACGCTTATCAACCGACGACGAGGGCACGTCGTGCTCGGTTGCGACGTGAATTCCTCAACATGAAACTTCGAGATAATGAGGAAATGCTAGTTTTCACCGGGCGGGTCGACCGCAAAATCGTCGAACTGAAGGACGTTAAAATTGAGGTCACCGATGAATTCCAGGCATTCCAATATTTAGATCTTCTGCCCCCACAATACGAGGCTGTGAAACAGACCGCGTATCACTGGTCGGATACGGAATTCACAGCGAAAAACGTTAAAGAACGTTTACTTGGCGAGTACAATCGCCTTTATGAACAGACCAATGAATTTGGCGTCCCACCTGTATTGGCAGACAATACTACCGCTTTCTATACTAAAGGGAAATGGAAACCTCGTGGAAAAACCCCAAATTCCCCCGGAACTTCGCGTGGAACATGTTTTACTTGCGGTGGGTCGGGACACTTCGCCAGGGAGTGCCCATCGCCGCCGAAACAGCAAGGGACTTTCCCCGCCAGCGCTGGCTCGCCAGCCCAATTGAATCGTGGAGGCACCCGTGGCAAAGGACGAGGCAGAGGGGGTCCACAGAGAGCAAATCTCACACAACTGGACCCCTATACAGATGAGCCCTACACTTTGTATTCTGCGGTGTCGGAAGAGAAGCCCACAGTGCCCTTATCTCTTGTGTCGCACGGAAACTACGATTCACAGTGGTACGTGGACACGGGAGCGACCGACCACTTTTCCTTCAACCGGAATTGGTTTTCAAACTTCAAACCGTTGTCTAACTTCAGCGTTCTACAAGGAGAAGGAAAATCGAAGATTGAAGGTGTGGGCAACATCGTCCTCACTTCGCTCTATGGACAAAGAACGAGGAAAATAACTTTGACGAATGTATTCTTCGCACCGAATTTTCGGAAAAACCTTATTTCGCTCGGGCGCACCGATGAGGCTGGGTTGTGCACAATTGTTAAAGATGGGAAGATGAGTATTTTCAAAGATAAAATCGAGGAACCATTGATTTCGGCAGTTCGGACTAGCGACAGGCTGTACAAAGTCAACTGCCGGGTCGAGGTTAATTCTGTAAACACAGCTGCATTAACTGCGCAACAGGATACAGCTGCTGTCCTCGATTTAATCAAATCATCCGTGAAGGATGAAAAATTTGTACAACCGCTACTAACCATTTTAGATTTTAAGTCAGCTTTACTAAAAAGTTTCTGTAAGCCGGATATGGGAAAATCCGCATCTAATTTGAGTACGCAAGTAAGCGAGCCAACCAAAGCGAATGCGCCTGCGGCGATTAATTTACAGAAAACAGTGAATGAGGTTCAGACACCTCCTGCTATTGTTCCCGAAGCTAATGCGACTGCGAAAGTTAACAAAAGCGGGGATACTGGGATCAAAATGAGAAAGAAAGAAATATCCCAGAGTATGGACACGTGGCATTCCAGAATGGGCCACCATAATGCTAAAGGCATTATTAAATTAACCGAATCCGAGGACGTTTTTGGGATCAATTTGTCTAACAAAGAATTATCCACTTGTGACGCATGTGCCCGTGCTAAGAGCACTAGGGCGAGTTTTCCCCCGATAATTACCATTTCCACTAAGGGAGTATTAGATTTAGTGCACATGGATGTTTGGGGGGCATCACAAGCTACTTCCTTGGGTGGGGCTAATTTTTACTTTATATTGGTTGATGATTATTCACGTTATATGTGGATCATAACGATGAAGACCAAAGGGGAAGTTTTGGGCCATTTTAAACGTTGGTTGACGGAAGTCGAAAGAACGACATCACGGAAAGTGAAATGCATTAAAACTGATAATGGAGGAGAATTTATTTCGCGGAATTGGGATGATTATGCATCCAAAATTGGTTTGAAATGTATTCGTACGAATACATATAGCCCGGAAATGAATTCTGTTGCAGAACGTGCAAACCGTACCATTGTCGGTGGCGTCAGAGCTTTAATGTTGGAAAATGATTTCCCCTATCCCCTTTGGGCTGAATTAGCGACGACCATAGTTTACTTAAAGAACCGATTCCCCCATGAAGGGCTTGGAGGAAAAGTGCCCTATACCGTGTTTTTCGGCAAGAAATTGTCTTTGCGACACATCAGGTGTATTGGGTCGAAGACATTTGTACATATCCCGTCCCAGGTCAGAAAGGGCAAACTGGAAGGAAGGGCTTGGGCGGGAGCACTCATTGGATACGCAATATCAACTAGGGGCTACAGGGTTTGGGATCCTGTACGGAATCAAGTTTTTGCGTCCAAACATGTCCGAATTTTCGAAGACTCATATTGGTATGAGATTGGCAAACGGCTACAACAGCCCATCAAGCAACCGCAGGGTGGCCAATTCAAACATTTTGGGGATTCTTCCTCGGACACCGAGGGAGATGATGATGATTCCGTTGCCCCTATCCCTGAAATTGTTGAGGAAGTGCAAGAGGCACTACCACCTCCTATTCCGCCCCCTGTTGAACCCCCGGTTCCGAAGGAGAAGCCTCCTTTACCCACAACCCCAAAGCCTGTTTTCAGACCTGAATTGAGGCCGCTTGTAAAACAAGCGATACAACAGCCTGCGATAGAAACTGTTGAAGGTGACTTGGTTGGGGATGCTGGTGCTGGGGATAATCCAGTTGAAGAAATTGGTGGGGCGAAGGGGGATAACGGCGATGGCGAGAATTACTTCAATGTTTATCCTGACGACGATGAGGAGGTTGATCTTCCTCCTACGATACAAGCTCGTCGTGGTTCGGGCAAAAAGGGAAAGAAGGTCAAAGATCCTTTGTCGCTGCCGCTGGATATGACTAAGTGGAGACGGGTCCAGTCTGTCCGGAAAGCCGGGGCAACGGCTGGGAAAATTGATGTGGTTTATTTCTCGCCCAATGAAGACAAACTTAGAAGTCGGACTGACGTTGCGCGATGGTGCGACGCAGAGGGTTACCACTACGACCCAGATCTTTTTGACTTCAAAACCTTAGAGGGTGAAGAACCCGAACTCCCTTTTGCCGGTTTCTGTGCCGTAGAGCCTGATACCTACGAGGAGGCAATGAGGCACACCAACAAACGGGACTGGGAAAAGGCGATGAAAGAAGAGACAGATATCTTCGACGATCGAACTGTCTATAAAGAAATTGATAAGCCCGAAGGAGAGTTGCTTTTGGGATCAAAATGGATTTATAAAATGAAAAGGGACCAGTCGGGTGCAGTCGCGCGCTACCGGGCTCGCTTGGTAGCACAAGGCTTCAAGCAGAGGCCGGGCATTGACTTTACGGAGGTATTTTCCCCCGTAGTCAATTTCGTCCTCGTTATAGTGTTTTTCTGTACCTTGGTGATACTGAAAGGTTGGAGAGATGTCCACCTTGACATCAAGGCCGCGTACTTGTACGGGGACCTTGATAAGGTCCAATTCATGGAGATTCCCAAGGGCTACAGAACAGCCGAAAACCAACATAAGTGTTGGATGCTGTTGAAGTCATTATATGGACTACATCAGAGTGGACGGATGTGGTACCAAGCCCTCCACGACCGTCTACTCCAACTGGGATTTGTGCCCTTGTTGGGTCTTAACTGTGTTTATGCGTTAGACAACGACGCAATTCTTATCTTTTACGTGGACGACATAGTTCTCTTCTCCAAGGATGACTACGTCGAGGAATGCGTTGTTCGATGGATTAGGGAATCCTTTGACACGGTTGATTTGGGTCCCGTGACCCTCTTGTTAGGCATAGCCTTTGATAGGTCTGGGGGCCAAATTAGGATCCATCAAAGGGCATACATAGAAAAGCTTTGTAAGTTGTATGGGGTCGACTCATGCCTTCGGATTAGAGTACCTGGGACGCCAGGAACGATTATTCAGGGCGTGACGGAAAAGGAGCGGGTTGATTCCACTTTCCCCTATCGCAACTTAGTGGGAAGTCTCTTGTTCTTGGCGAGCAGGACAAGGCCAGACATCCTGTTCTCGGTCATTGTCCTCTCACAATACAATGAGAAACATTCGACGCGTCACATTAGTATGTTATTGCAAATTTTGCGATATCTGGCAAATACGTCGGATTATATGATTAATCTTTCCAATTGCCGAAATGATAATCTAACTGTGTATACCGACGCGTCGTTTGCCCTCGATGCAGACAAAAGGAGAAGCTTCGGGGGTCACATAGTCTATTTGGGTGGCGTTCCGATCATGTGGAACTGCCATAAGCAGTCAATGACTGCGTTATCGATCATGGAGAGTGAATTTCTGGCCGTGGTCGATGGCGTAAAGGAGATTATATGGCTAGAGAGGCTTTACGATGCCGACATCATGTTCAGCATCAATCGGAACACCCCATGCGTGTACGCGGACAGTATGCCCGCGATACAATACGCCAAAAACCGAATAGAGAATAGGGCGAATAAACATATCGACGTAAAGCTTCATTTCCTCAGGGACTGGTTTGAGCGCGGAACGTTTGCTATTAAGCATATTCCAGGGGCCCTGAATGTCGCCGATGTGATGACCAAATGGTTACCCAAGCCCAGACTTAACACCTTGTGTGAGCATTTATTTGTAAGGCGCAAATAACCAAACAAAGGGGGATATATTGAGTTGTGGTGGAAATATTGTGTGTTTGGTTGTTTGTCGCCATATTGTATAGTTTGTGAATATTTACATTACACACTTTCCGGATATGTGTAATGAATGTGCTGCTATTTAATGTCTCGATGTCGCGTTCAATCGATCTCGATTTTTATTAATGCTGGTTCTGTACCGCGGTTGAACGTTTCCATTTAGCAGCATGCGCTGATAACATCGTCTGCTCAAAAGAGCGAGTCCTGTATTGTTATTATTGCTTAGTTATCGATTATGAATGTCATTGCTTTTATTTTATAATGTAAAGGACAAATCATTGAAATCCAACAATGATTTGTCCTATTTTTCCGAGTGCAGTTGTTAGCCTCGAAGCGTGTACACTTTTATGTGATATTAAACATGGCGCACGCATGTCGGTGTCGCGCACCTGTTTAGACACTCGTCAACTCCTTTCTAACCGATGTTTTGGCCAGGAAATCGCTTTACAGCGGACTGTGGCCAGTTAGCTGAGGGACCTACTTTCATTTAGCAAGGTCGTACTGTATACGACCGTTATATTAAGCCACCGTACGAAGTCCTACTGTCCCGTAGAACAGCTGGCTAACGTTACGGGGCCATTTCATGCGAATGCATGTCTATTACCGGAGTTGGCCTTCCCGAAAAGGCCCTACAACAGCAATAACAAAATAGTAATGAATACTAACTGTGGAGAGCTGAGGTGGCCTGATGTGTCGATAGAGAATAATGAAATCAAACGATAACAATTCAACTACAGACAATATACAAGTTCAGTTATCAAAATCAAGCCAGGGGGAAGTGAGAAACTGATGCTTATATAGTTCTGTAGAACTACTAGATTGGCGACAGCCAATCAGCGTACGAATCGGCGGATTCGTGGGTCACTAGTCCGGACCTAATATATGACTATGTCCAGATGGGCCCAGTTGGGGTCCAGAAGGGTCCGATTGGTTCCCTTCGACAGGTAAATAATGTGGATATTGATTCGATAGAATCAACATCATCAAGTAATTAATACTTAATTTATATCGAATAAAATAGTTATATTTTATTCACCGTGTCTAAATAATTATTTATCACATTTTTTAGTCTTTAACCGAGTTTGAAATACGCGCGTTGGTTAAACAGCGCCATCTATGGTGAACATTGATAACTATCGATTTGTAATCATCACACAACGACCGTACATGGTGTACGAGGTCGGGATATCTAACAAATCGTCGTTCACGCTGTGTAAAGCGGGTTTCCAACGTCGAATCTCGTCGGAAAATGGCGAAAACCTGAAAATACACAAAATTCGCTTCGAAAACCGCGAAACTCGCGGAAATTCGAGCGAAATTAAATAACAAATCGTGGAGCCGGTAGCACAGACTGCGTGAGAACGTCGGCGTGTCGTCGCGAACGTTCTGAAGACGAAAATCGTCGCGGAAATCTGGAAATAGAAAATTTATCGCAAATTCGCGAATTTCGCGAAAATAACGATAAAATTAGCGGTTTCGGTGGGCTGCAAGGATAGCAACCATCCTCTGCTACCACTTGTAGCAGAGGAGGAGGCGCAGAACGGTCAATTAGACCGTGTGGAAGCGTGAAACACGCACGAAAATCAAAGTGCGTGGCCGTAATGGCGAGCGCACGCGAATACCGCTAATGGCGGGCCAAAAACTAAGCTGCTGCACGCAAAACGTGCTTATATGCAGCAAAAAGACAACTACACAATGTAAAAATAATAAATGTTTACTCTAAAATAAAACAACTTACAAATTGAGACCATTTTGGTGTAGATAACATGGTTATGCTTGCACAGCCTGCAAGCAGCCATCTTGGAATGAGGAAAATATACAATGACACCATCTGGTGTTAAGAATTATCAACTTAATACAATTGAGCTGTGGGCAGCATTATACCCAATGATAAATAATTATATAAAGACAAAATAAATACAAAAAGCTGCTTAGTGCAGATAAACACTAGGAAATATCCGTAATGAGTACGGAGGACTATTTGGCATTGGAAAACAACAAAAAGTACATTCGTCAAATTCACAATACAATTGCAGTCGTCTATCCTGGTTAGAAGTCGGACATTTCCTTTTCCAGTCACCTTGGACTTGCCTTGTCCGAGTTCGATGTCGAATGGCACGATGTCAACAAAATCCGTAAACCAAGCTCGAACATAGGAGACGTGGTCCGTCGCGCCACAGTCGACAATCCATTCATTGGATTGCATGAAATGTGCAACTGGGCGCGCTGGGGCTTGCGGGGCACTGGCGAAGAATGTCCCTTCTCGTGTTGGACGAGAACAACCACGCGGACGCGTATCGTCGGGTTTGGGCGCGGAGTTTTTGTTGCGCTTCTTGCTCTTGCTTCGAGAGCGTTGGAAAGAAGCTGATGCCGTGGGTTGATTGTGATCCTCCCGTCGTGGATGGGGACACTTGTTCGCGTAGTGGCCCATCTCATTACAGTTGAAACATTTAATTTCGGATAAAGGTCGACGAGGACGAGAACTCTTCCGGGATTGTTGGCCTTTTACAGACGAATGCACAGAAGACGAGTGTACATTATGCAGTCCCATCGGCTTTAACCGTAGATATTCAGAAATCAACTGTTCAGCGACTTTGGTCGGTGTAAAATCCTGATCAGGCCAGTGATATATAGCAAACGTTGCTTGTGCGTATTAAATTAAATTTTTCCAATTTTTCTTTTAAAACTATTTTTAAATTAAACTACTATATTATCAAATCGAAGTTTAAATTATTTCAAAATTTTACTCAACTTACTAAACCTAATAAAATTCAAAACGAATTGACGAAGATCGCGATTGGTTTCGGTTAGCGAAATCCGCTTATAAAGGCGTCCAAATCACAAAATTCATCTCCAAAATAACTTAAAAACATTCATAATATATACACAAACCTTTTATAACACAATATCAAACACAAAATGTCAAAATAATCAGGAATTTTTGTCTCGGGTCAGGCAAGAATTTCGCGTTCACCTCAACCAAAAATGTGCGCTTAGTAGAATGGGCGATAGTCTTTTCGTTTACGCGGTCTGAGTCTGCGCGACCGGAAATCATCGTTGATTTGTGAACTTGCGCCATCTAGTGGCGGGTTTTGAAGTTGGTTTCCATTAGTTTTCGTCGTAGGCTGTGGTTCAAATAGTGATTTTAATGAGATTTGTTCTGTATCATCTATATAACGTTCTTTTGGTTTAATTTTCGTTGTTTTTACTAGTTTTTCTGTGTTTTCAATTACAATTTCACCTTTTTTACTGATTTTCTTAACTTTATCAGCAAATTTCACTTTCTTTTCTGGCAAGTCTTTCAGAACTTCATCTATTTCTGGTTCTACTCGTTCTTTGTATGGTTTTGATCGTTCTACGTTCACTATGTCACTTTTCTTTCTTGTAGAATTGATTATTTCATAGTCATTTGGTGCAGTTCTTCGCACAATTTCATAAGGGCCGGAAAATTGCGGTAAAAGCTTCTCTGACAAGCCAACTTTTCTGTTGATGGTTTTCAGATAAACCAATTCACCTGGTTCAAATTCTTTGTAGACTCTGTCTTCATCAAACCTTTTCTTGCTTTTTGCAGATTGTTTTTCAAGTCGCTCATTTGCAATTTTCCTGGCTGCCCGAATGAATTTTGCTGTTCTTAATGTGAATTCTTTCTGTGGCAAGTCCAAATTAACATCTACTGTCAAATCCACATCATATCCACGTAGTAAATAATGTGGTGTATATCCTGTTGTTTCATGAACGCCCGTGTTGTATGAGAACAGAAGAAATGGTAGAAATTCGTCCCAGTCAGTATGCTCATCGTTAACGTAACTTTGCAACATTTTTGCGAATGTCGCGTTAAATCTCTCAGTTAACCCGTTTGTCCTTGGGTGATATCCTGACGTTGTTTTATGCAAACTTTTAAACATATTTGAGACTTCCTCAACCATTTTATTCCTGTATTCGGTTCCACGGTCGCTTAGAATTTCTCTTGGACTGCCCTCTTTCAGAATAACTTCGTAAAGCAATGTTTTTGCTGCTTCTAATGCTGTAGCTGCTGCTGCTGGTCTAGCTATTGCATTTCTAGAAAGATAATCAGTTACAACAAAAACATGTTTATTTCCAAGACGTGATAATGGGAAAGGTGTATCTATTCCAATTCGCTCAAAAGGCTTTGAGACTGTTGACCATGGCTGCATTAATCCTTTAGCTGGCGTTGTCATTGTTTTTGCTTTTGCGCAGTGTTGGCAGGACAAGACGTAATTGTAGGTCGGTAGCAGAGGAAAACGACCAAGAATCACTCGAAACGTCGAGTGAAACACGGCGAAAACGTCGCAAAGGCGTCACACTACTCGTGTGAACGTGTGGGCGACGTCGACGACGGAAAACGAATTGAACGGCCGCGCAAACGCGCTTATATGCCGTGAAATGATAATACTGATGCTTAAAAGCATAAAACAAATTTACTAAAGCAAAAATACTTACAAATAAAGGGTTTACAGAGTGAAAATGGATGGGCGAGAGCCAAAACGATGGTCGCCGCCATCTTGGAAGGTGATAAGAACACTAACGACACCTGGTGTCGTGAATTGGCGTTATGGAATTGGAAATTCCATAAAGCCTAACAAAAGCATTAGGAATAGCATGATACTTCATGCAAAAACATAACAAATGCATATAAATGCGGGAAAAAGATAAACAATATCGAATATTGATAAAAATGGGAAAATACATCGAAATAAATGAAATGAGGAGTCGGAATGTGATTCTATATCACATCGATATGTATCATTTGGTTTCTTAGACCAACAATTCCCCCTTTCGATGGAAATAGAATCAGGGGAAAAATTACAGTTACTGGAATTACAGTAGATATAAGTAATAAACGAAAATAAATAATAGAGTCGAATCGCCGAGCCGGGTACTGTTATTAAAAACGCCACGTAGGCCCGAATATTCCCGCAGAAACTTGGCGATCCTCGAAGTCGGGTAAATAACGAAAGAATGTCACGATAAAGTCTAAAGTCGGAACACACGAGAGATCTGTTGGTCCTTGAAACCACTTCGGACGTTTATTTAACGCTTTTTCGATGCACAATGACGCTACCTGAACTTTTTCACATCATTGGTCGTTATATTTCCTTTCCCCAAATGATTTGGTGTTTATTTCCTACTTAACTGGTTGTTACCAGTTTATTTCCGTATATTTACTTTATGTTGTAAGGGAAATGCATGGTGCCTGCATTAACTGTGTCTTAACACACTGGGCATCATGCATCGCCTATCTGTTTATACCTGTGAGTCGCTCGCTTCTGTCACCAGAGCGCACTCCCTTTTATTCCAAGATGGCGACGCACACTGCTAAGTGTGCTCCTGTGCTTTTCAATCCTGTTTTCGTAAGTTTTAGGTTAATAAATCGTTTATTTTGTTTATAAATAATTCGTTTCTTGTGTCTGCACGTAGATAAGTGCAGACACCACGCAAATTCGACCAGAACCGGCTCGAATTCGCGTACACGACGCGCCGCACGTCTCGTGCGTGCCATATCGTGCGTGTTGGCTTATTTTTAAGCGTTTCCACTGCCTAGTCTGTGCTGTTTTTGCAGCATACCACCACAATTGGTAGCAGAGGCCTGGAAAGACACCAGGGCCTCGTTTTTTCCTTAATTTTCCACAATTTTCGCGATTTTTTCGCGAATTTTGCGGAAATTTTCTATATTTTCAGATTTTTCGCCGATTTACACCGATTTTCGACATGCGACGACGTCTACACGACGTTATCACCGAGAAACGGGTGTAACCCGCTGTTTAGCACCCCGGAGTGCGACAGTATCGACGATTTTCGTTCATTTTTCGCGATTTTTCGTTTAAAATCGCACATATCCGTGTTTTTCACACGAGGATCGCGTGTTGCGACGTGCACCGCGACTGATTCGTCAATTTCGCCTTATTTTGCCTTTCAGAGTCGAATTACCTTTGTTAATTTTAAGTGGGAATTTTGGTGTGGGACAATTAGAATCCTCGGCGCCCTTCGTCCGAATCCGGGCAAGCGCCGTTGTATTTTTCGGTTGTGCTTGTCGTGGTACAAGTGAGGTTTCCCGCGGCTCCAGGTAGTCGAACGGACCCTCTCAGACTGGCAACCGAAAGCTATTTAATTCCTTCAGAAGGAATTGCCCATTCTTGGTTTCCGCTTTGACAGTGCTACGTAAAGTGCTTCGTGATTTGTGCTTCGTTTGTGCGTGAATTGTGCGTCGATTGTGCTTCAATTTCCAGTTCTACGCATTTTTCCTCCGTACAATCATGAAAAAGGCCACCGATCAGTCGTCAGGCCACGTGCCGATTCTCGTGACCGGCAATTACGAACACTGGCACCGCGCAATTAAAATGCTATTGATGTCCGACGGCGTATGGCACCACGTCACCGAAACGGAGGAACTAGTGAAAGCCAACGTCGATGAAGACGTTTGGCGAAAATGGCAACGTCGGAAAGCCCGAGCGCTGGGGACCATTTATTGCCACGTCTCGCAGGCCAAACAGTCGGCCCTCGACGGTTGCACCACTCCGAAACAGGCGTGGGACATTTTAGCGAAAATTTACGCCCCCAGCTCTCTCGCCCGCCAAGCGGCGATGCGCCGTGAGTTCCTGCAGCTCAAGTTGGAGCCCGGCGAAGAAATGGCCGATTTCCTCAGCCGCGTTGACCTTATGGTCCGCCAACTTAAAGACGTCGGTGAAGACATCCTCCCTCGACATCACGCGTACCAGTATTTAGACTTTCTTCCGGACGAATACGACCAGGCGACTTTTGCCATTTATCATTGGCCGCTGGCAGAGTTTACCCCGGCTAAAGTCTCCGAACAGTTGTTGTCGGAATATCTCCGATTAAAGTCGCATTCAAACCGGAATTCTACGAACTCCTCCGCTTATGCTACTGGGCGACAAGGACGTAACCAGTCGCGACCTCCGCGCCCGCTTGCGCAGGTACGTTGCTTCAATTGCAACGAGCTTGGACACTACGCCAATAAGTGCCAGCATCCTCGCAAGCAAACAACTGGGCAACAGCCGGTAGCTACGTTTCAGACACGATCTCGCAGCAAGAGTCGACGCCGCAATAAAGGCTCGAATCCGAATGTGAACCCGAATCAACAGCAGCAGGGACAGTTTCGCGAGTCTTCACGCCCGCGCCGAGATGCAGCATATCTCCTGTCCGCACCACCTGCGATCCAGGTTCCTACCGTTCATTTCGTCCAATCTCACGAATGGATTGTTGACTGCGGCGCCACCGACCACGTTTCACACGTTAAATCGTGGTTCTTGGACTTTGTTGAGGTCGTCCCTTTTAATATCGAATTGGGACAAGGAAGCTCCAAAGTTACCGGAAAAGGGAATGTTCCAGTCAAGTCACTCATCGATGGCTGTGAATGCACCGTACTTCTCCGCGATGTTTTGTACGCACCTGATTTCGGCGCTAATTTAATTTCGGTTTCGCGAGTCGATAAATGTGGGCATCACATACACATTTACAATTCGGAGTTGCATACATATGGGACGGATATCAAACAAAGTGTTCTTCGGGCGAAGCAAAAGTCAGGACTTTACTTCGTAGATGGACTAATTTCGCCATTTGCGTCGCCGACTGTTGTTTCAAGTACACCGCCCATCCCAATGTCACCTCCGACTACTGCGCCGATGACTCTCATCACGAAGGAGGAAGATTTTCCTGCACTACCGGCAAAGAAGTCCAGACAGAAATCGAACGTCCAGATAACTGACTTCCGCCTGCCTATCTCTCCCAACACCTTACTACTGCCTCCTCCTTCCCCGATTATTCCAACTCCTGTTCCCGGATCTAAACCACAACAGATCCGGATGTATTCCAACGTCCTATCATCTCCTCCGTCTCCCGTTGCCACGACTACGGCAGTCCCACCTCCTAAAAAGGTTATAACGCCGACTGCGAACGTTGCGGATGCCACGGGATTATGGCATGCCAGGTTGGGCCATCTCCACACCAAAGCCATGCGGACTTTGGCGAACAATTCCCAAGTTTATGGACTCGATCCGGCTGCGGTTCGACAAGAACTTTCCTGCAACTCATGTCGCATTGCCAAGTCCACGCGCGCCTCGCATAAACCGATTCCCACACCTTCGACGACCAAACCGTTGGAGTTGCTGCACATGGACGTCTGGGGCCCGTCAAGACTGATTTCGATTGGCGGTGCTGATTATGCCTTCTCCATTGTTGACGACGCGACCCGATATTCGTGGATTTTTCCGATTGCACGCAAATCCGACGTCTTCACAACTTTCAAAGACGACTGTCTCTCGCGTTGAACGTATTACGGATTCCCGCGTCAAATCAATTCGCACGGATCGCGGCGGGGAATTTATTTCTAAGACTTTTGACCGTTACCTCGCTGACAAGGGCATTGTCGCACAACGGACCAATCCCGGAAGCCCGCAAATGAACGGGGTCGCCGAACGCCTAAACCGGACGATGGGCGACTATCTTCGCTCCGTTACCTCCGAAACCGGTTTTCCGCACACACTTTGGGCTGAACTCGCTGTGACATTTTCGTACGTTAAAAATCGCAGCCCGCATTCGAAACTTAACGACGAAGTTCCATATGTTTTATGGCGCCAGCGTGCCCTCTCCGTCAAACATTTCCGAAAAATTGGTTCTAAATGCTGGGTGCATTTCACCGCACCCGGGCGCAACAAAATGGATCCACGGGCGTGGGAAGGATTCCTCGTAGGTTACGCCTCCAACACTCGCGGTTATCGGGTTTGGAATCCGGCTACGAACACCGTCACGGAATCCGTTCACGTTCAAATCGATGAACGTCAGAATTTCAAACGCTCGCCGTTTTACGTTCCGGATCCCTACGAAAATGCTCCATTCATGGAGGAGCCTTCTCGCGTCACTACACCGTCTCGTGTCACTTTTGACGATGGCGCTTTCCCATCTGTCCCCTGGTCACGTCGACGTCGTGATTCCGACGATGAATCGTCTAATGACGATGATGAATTCCGCCATCGGGCTCCGTCAAGCGCTTCATCAGTCGCTTCATATCGCTCCGTCCTCGAGGAGGTCGAAGAGGACATTGCTGATGAATTGCCTCCTCCTATTCTGTTTGCGGACGATGTACCGGAGGACATCGATTTGGACGTCACGCCTGACCCACCACTTCCGCTTTACCGTCCTCGGAGGAGATTACGTCCCGATGCTTTGGCTCGTCAACCTCACACCCCTGAGGCCAGCGATAGTGAACTCGACGTTGATCACGATATCGAACAATTTTTCGAACGCTATCCCGAACGTGATTTCGAGCACGACCCCGAAGATGATCCACTTGATAATCTCCTCGATGATCTCCTCGATAAGGCAGCCGCCTTACCAGCGGCCGCTGCAACGCCTGCACCGCCCCTCGCTCCGTTACGCGCTCTTCACTGCCCCTATCGTTTTATTGGTGGAGATACGCCCTTCAGCGGATGGAGGAGGGAAGAGCATCTCCGGAAAGAACAAGCGCCTGGTAAAATCAAGGTCGACGTTTATTACTATCCGGAGCACGGTGTCCGCTTAAGGTCGAGAGGGGACATCGAAAGATATTGCGTCGCTCACCAACTTCCGTATGAGGAGGACATTTTCTTTTTCGGCAACCTCGAACATCAATTGCAGGACGAGCAACCTGTTCATCGCGTCCTTATGTGTTTTCGAGAGCCGTCCACGTACGCCGAAGCAGTCAAGCTACCCGAGGCACCGAAATGGACGGAGGCAATCGATGAGGAGCTCACGACTTTCAAGGAACGCGAAGTTTATAAGGAAGTTCCACGACCCCCGGACAAGACAATCCTCGGGTGTAAATGGATTTTTCGGTTGAAATCGGATGCCACCGGGAAAATTCACCGCTACCGTGCTCGACTTGTCGCACAAGGTTTCCGCCAAACAATGGGCGTTGATTTCGATGAAGTTTTTAGTCCGGTGGTTAACTTCGTGCTCATCCGATTCTTTTTCTGCCTCCTAGTCGTTTTACTAGGATGGAGGGATCTCCACCTCGACGTCAAGTGTGCCTACCTTTACGGCGACCTCGACCACGAAATTTACATGCGGATTCCCGCCGGCGCCACATGCACCTCACCCGACAACGTCTGGTTGTTAACCAAGTCACTTTACGGTCTTCACCAGTCGGGGCGCATGTGGTACCAGAAGCTCAACGAGACGTTAACCGACCTCGGATTCCAGAAATTTCCCGCTTGTAATTGCGTTTACGCATTTGGACATTCGGCTGTTATGTTAGTCTACGTGGACGATATCGTCGTATTTTACGCGTCGGAGAGTATCCGAGACCGTATTTTGGCGCTGATTTCCAGCAAATTCGACATCGTCAACCTCGGCCCAATAACCAAATTACTCGGGGTAGAATTCGTGCGTCGCGATGGGAAAGTTTTCATGTCCCAACGCTCCTACATCGACAAACTTCTTAAAAAGTTCAACGTTTCGTCAGATGCACTCATTAAAGTGCCTGTCACACCGGGGACCACGCTCGTCAAAGGCTCGTTGGATAATCTCCCGGACTTTCCGTACCGATCGCTCATCGGATCGTTATTATTCCTCGCCTCTCGCACTCGTCCCGACATATTATACTCGGTCATCGCTTTATCGCAGTATAATAACTGCTACGACCACCGCCACATCAAGTGTTTGCTCCAAGTTCTCAAATACGTGGCGAACACGAGCGATTTCTCGATCGAACTCTCGGGGTGTAATTCCAGTCAGCTGTGGGGATACACAGATGCGTCGTGGGCGAGTGACATTGCGACATCGAGAAGCTTCGGAGGATACATCATTTATATCGGTTGTGTGCCAATTGGCTGGAGCTGCAAAAAGCAGACCAGCGTCGCCTGTTCCACCATGGAAGCCGAATTTGTAGCACTAGTCGAAATCGTTAAAGAGTTATACTGGTTGGACAGTATCTATCGAGTCTTTCCACCGTTAAACCGATTATCGAAACCGATTATTTTCTCCGATGCCCTCGCCTCGATCCAATTCACGAACAACGACATCGAGAACTCGAAAACCAAACATATTCGAGTGAAGTTCCATTGGCTTCGAGAATGGCATATTGCCGGATGCTTCGAACTCCGCAAAATTCCGGGTGAAATAAATGTTTCGGATATTTTCACGAAATGGCTTAGTTCCGAACGCCTCCGAAATTTGTTGTCCCGGATCTTCATCTCGAAATAATTTCATCGAACTGTTAATATCGACATTGCACATCGAAGGAGGGAATTGTTGGTCCTTGAAACCACTTCGGACGTTTATTTAACGCTTTTTCGATGCACAATGACGCTACCTGAACTTTTTCACATCATTGGTCGTTATATTTCCTTTCCCCAAATGATTTGGTGTTTATTTCCTACTTAACTGGTTGTTACCAGTTTATTTCCGTATATTTACTTTATGTTGTAAGGGAAATGCATGGTGCCTGCATTAACTGTGTCTTAACACACTGGGCATCATGCATCGCCTATCTGTTTATACCTGTGAGTCGCTCGCTTCTGTCACCAGAGCGCACTCCCTTTTATTCCAAGATGGCGACGCACACTGCTAAGTGTGCTCCTGTGCTTTTCAATCCTGTTTTCGTAAGTTTTAGGTTAATAAATCGTTTATTTTGTTTATAAATAATTCGTTTCTTGTGTCTGCACGTAGATAAGTGCAGACACCACGCAAATTCGACCAGAACCGGCTCGAATTCGCGTACACGACGCGCCGCACGTCTCGTGCGTGCCATATCGTGCGTGTTGGCTTATTTTTAAGCGTTTCCACTGCCTAGTCTGTGCTGTTTTTGCAGCATACCACCACAATTGGTAGCAGAGGGTGGTTTCGATCCACCGGCCTCTGGGTTATGGGCCCAGCACGCTTCCACTGCGCAGACAAATCTCAGTAATTTCGACGATGTTGGTCCTTGAAACCACTTCGGACGTTTATTTAACGCTTTTTCGATGCACAATGACGCTACCTGAACTTTTTCACATCATTGGTCGTTATATTTCCTTTCCCCAAATGATTTGGTGTTTATTTCCTACTTAACTGGTTGTTACCAGTTTATTTCCGTATATTTACTTTATGTTGTAAGGGAAATGCATGGTGCCTGCATTAACTGTGTCTTAACACACTGGGCATCATGCATCGCCTATCTGTTTATACCTGTGAGTCGCTCGCTTCTGTCACCAGAGCGCACTCCCTTTTATTCCAAGATGGCGACGCACACTGCTAAGTGTGCTCCTGTGCTTTTCAATCCTGTTTTCGTAAGTTTTAGGTTAATAAATCGTTTATTTTGTTTATAAATAATTCGTTTCTTGTGTCTGCACGTAGATAAGTGCAGACACCACGCAAATTCGACCAGAACCGGCTCGAATTCGCGTACACGACGCGCCGCACGTCTCGTGCGTGCTATATCGTGCGTGTTGGCTTATTTTTAAGCGTTTCCACTGCCTAGTCTGTGCTGTTTTTGCAGCATACCACCACAATTGGTAGCAGAGGGTGGTCGTCGAAGGTGTGGGAATTTCGGTTTCGCGAGTCGATAAATGTGGGCATCACATACACATTTACAATTCGGAGTTGCATACATATGGGACGGATATCAAACAAAGTGTTCTTCGGGCGAAGCAAAAGTCAGGACTTTACTTCGTAGATGGACTAATTTCGCCATTTGCGTCGCCGACTGTTGTTTCAAGTACACCGCCCATCCCAATGTCACCTCCGACTACTGCGCCGATGACTCTCATCACGAAGGAGGAAGATTTTCCTGCACTACCGGCAAAGAAGTCCAGACAGAAATCGAACGTCCAGATAACTGACTTCCGCCTGCCTATCTCTCCCAACACCTTACTACTGCCTCCTCCTTCCCCGATTATTCCAACTCCTGTTCCCGGATCTAAACCACAACAGATCCGGATGTATTCCAACGTCCTATCATCTCCTCCGTCTCCCGTTGCCACGACTACGGCAGTCCCACCTCCTAAAAAGGTTATAACGCCGACTGCGAACGTTGCGGATGCCACGGGATTATGGCATGCCAGGTTGGGCCATCTCCACACCAAAGCCATGCGGACTTTGGCGAACAATTCCCAAGTTTATGGACTCGATCCGGCTGCGGTTCGACAAGAACTTTCCTGCAACTCATGTCGCATTGCCAAGTCCACGCGCGCCTCGCATAAACCGATTCCCACACCTTCGACGACCAAACCGTTGGAGTTGCTGCACATGGACGTCTGGGGCCCGTCAAGACTGATTTCGATTGGCGGTGCTGATTATGCCTTCTCCATTGTTGACGACGCGACCCGATATTCGTGGATTTTTCCGATTGCACGCAAATCCGACGTCTTCACAACTTTCAAAGACTTTGTCTCTCGCGTTGAACGTATTACGGATTCCCGCGTCAAATCAATTCGCACGGATCGCGGCGGGGAATTTATTTCTAAGACTTTTGACCGTTACCTCGCTGACAAGGGCATTGTCGCACAACGGACCAATCCCGGAAGCCCGCAAATGAACGGGGTCGCCGAACGCCTAAACCGGACGATGGGCGACTATCTTCGCTCTATTACCTCCGAAACCGGTTTTCCACACACACTTTGGGCTGAACTCGCTGTGACATTTTCGTACGTTAAAAATCGCAGCCCGCATTCGAAACTTAACGACGAAGTTCCATATGTTTTATGGCGCCAGCGTGCCCTCTCTGTCAAACATTTCCGAAAAATTGGTTCTAAATGCTGGGTGCATTTCACCGCACCCGGGCGCAACAAAATGGATCCACGGGCGTGGGAAGGATTCCTCGTAGGTTACGCCTCCAACACTCGCGGTTATCGGGTTTGGAATCCGGCTACGAACACCGTCACGGAATCCGTTCACGTTCAAATCGATGAACGTCAGAATTTCAAACGCTCGCCGTTTTACGTTCCGGATCCCTACGAAAATGCTCCATTCATGGAGGAGCCTTCTCGCGTCACTACACCGTCTCGTGTCACTTTTGACGATGGCGCTTTCCCATCTGTCCCCTGGTCACGTCGACGTCGTGATTCCGACGATGAATCATCTAATGACGATGATGAATTCCGCCATCGGGCTCCATCAAGCGCTTCATCAGTCGCTTCATATCGCTCCGTCCTCGAGGAGGTCGAAGAGGACATTGCTGATGAATTGCCTCCTCCTATTCTGTTTGCGGACGATGTACCGGAGGACATCGATTTGGACGTCACGCCTGACCCACCACTTCCGCTTTACCGTCCTCGGAGGAGATTACGTCCCGATGCTTTGGCTCGTCAACCTCACACCCCTGAGGCCAGCGATAGTGAACTCGACGTTGATCACGATATCGAACAATTTTTCGAACGCTATCCCGAACGTGATTTCGAGCACGACCCCGAAGATGATCCACTTGATAATCTCCTCGATGATCTCCTCGATAAGGCAGCCGCCTTACCAGCGGCCGCTGCAACGCCTGCACCGCCCCTCGCTCCGTTACGCGCTCTTCACTGCCCCTATCGTTTTATTGGTGGAGATACGCCCTTCAGCGGATGGAGGAGGGAAGAGCATCTCCGGAAAGAACAAGCGCCTGGTAAAATCAAGGTCGACGTTTATTACTATCCGGAGCACGGTGTCCGCTTAAGGTCGAGAGGGGACATCGAAAGATATTGCGTCGCTCACCAACTTCCGTATGAAGAGGACATTTTCTTTTTCGGCAACCTCGAACATCAATTGCAGGACGAGCAACCTGTTCACCGCGTTCTTATGTGTTTTCGAGAGCCGTCCACGTACGCCGAAGCAGTCAAGCTACCCGAGGCACCGAAATGGACGGAGGCAATCGATGAGGAGCTCACGACTTTCAAGGAACGCGAAGTTTATAAGGAAGTTCCACGACCCCCGGACAAGACAATCCTCGGGTGTAAATGGATTTTTCGGTTGAAATCGGATGCCACCGGGAAAATTCACCGCTACCGTGCTCGACTTGTCGCACAAGGTTTCCGCCAAACAATGGGCGTTGATTTCGATGAAGTTTTTAGTCCGGTGGTTAACTTCGTGCTCATCCGAAAAATCCATTTACACCCGAGGATTGTCTTGTCCGGGGGTCGTGGAACTTCCTTATAAACTTCGCGTTCCTTGAAAGTCGTGAGCTCCTCATCGATTGCCTCCGTCCATTTCGGTGCCTCGGGTAGCTTGACTGCTTCGGCGTACGTGGACGGCTCTCGAAAACACATAAGAACGCGGTGAACAGGTTGCTCGTCCTGCAATTGATGTTCGAGGTTGCCGAAAAAGAAAATGTCCTCTTCATACGGAAGTTGGTGAGCGACGCAATATCTTTCGCCTTACCAGCGGCCGCTGATTGTGGTGGTATGCTGCAAAAACAGCACAGACTAGGCAGTGGAAACGCTTAAAAATAAGCCAACACGCACGATATAGCACGCACGAGACGTGCGGCGCGTCGTGTACGCGAATTCGAGCCGGTTCTGGTCGAATTTGCGTGGTGTCTGCACTTATCTACGTGCAGACACAAGAAACGAATTATTTATAAACAAAATAAACGATTTATTAACCTAAAACTTACGAAAACAGGATTGAAAAGCACAGGAGCACACTTAGCAGTGTGCGTCGCCATCTTGGAATAAAAGGGAGTGCGCTCTGGTGACAGAAGCGAGCGACTCACAGGTATAAACAGATAGGCGATGCATGATGCCCAGTGTGTTAAGACACAGTTAATGCAGGCACCATGCATTTCCCTTACAACATAAAGTAAATATACGGAAATAAACTGGTAACAACCAGTTAAGTAGGAAATAAACACCAAATCATTTGGGGAAAGGAAATATAACGACCAATGATGTGAAAAAGTTCAGGTAGCGTCATTGTGCATCGAAAAAGCGTTAAATAAACGTCCGAAGTGGTTTCAAGGACCAACAATTCCCTCCTTCGATGTGCAATGTCGATATTAACAGTTCGATGAAATTATTTCGAGATGAAGATCCGGGACAACAAATTTCGGAGGCGTTCGGAACTAAGCCATTTCGTGAAAATATCTGAAACATTTATTTCACCCGGAATTTTGCGGAGTTCGAAGCACCCGGCAATATGCCATTCTCGAAGCCAATGGAACTTCACTCGAATATGTTTGGTTTTCGAGTTCTCGATGTCGTTGTTCGTGAATTGGATCGAGGCGAGGGCATCGGAGAAAATAATCGGTTTCGATAATCGGTTTAACGGTGGAAAGACTCGATAGATACTGTCCAACCAGTATAACTCTTTAACGATTTCGACTAGTGCCACAAACTCGGCTTCCATGGTGGAACAGGCGACGCTGGTCTGCTTTTTGCAGCTCCAGCCGATTGGCACACAACCGATATAAAAGATGTATCCTCCGAAACTTCTCGATGTCGCAATGTCGCTCGCCCACGACGCATCTGTGTATCCCCACAGCTGACTGGAATTACACCCCGAGAGTTCGATCGAGAAATCGCTCGTGTTCGCCACGTATTTGAGAACTTGGAGCAAACACTTGATGTGGCGGTGGTCGTAGCAGTTATTATACTGCGATAAAGCGATGACCGAATATAATATGTCGGGACGAGTGCGAGAAGCGAGGAATAATAACGATCCGATGAGCGATCGGTACGGAAAGTCCGGGAGATTATCCAACGAGCCTTTGACGAGCGTGGTCCCCGGTGTGACAGGCACTTTAATGAGTGCATCTGACGAAACGTTGAACTTTTTAAGAAGTTTGTCGATGTAGGAGCGTTGGGACATGAAAACTTTCCCATCGCGACGCACGAATTCTACCCCGAGTAATTTGGTTATTGGGCCGAGGTTGACGATGTCGAATTTGCTGGAAATCAGCGCCAAAATACGGTCTCGGATACTCTCCGACGCGTAAAATACGACGATATCGTCCACGTAGACCATCCGTGTTGGTCCATCCGTGTCGGTGGTGCGTTGGTCCTACGTGTTGGTCCTTGAAACCACTTCGGACGTTTATTTAACGCTTTTTCGATGCACAATGACGCTACCTGAACTTTTTCACATCATTGGTCGTTATATTTCCTTTCCCCAAATGATTTGGTGTTTATTTCCTACTTAACTGGTTGTTACCAGTTTATTTCCGTATATTTACTTTATGTTGTAAGGGAAATGCATGGTGCCTGCATTAACTGTGTCTTAACACACTGGGCATCATGCATCGCCTATCTGTTTATACCTGTGAGTCGCTCGCTTCTGTCACCAGAGCGCACTCCCTTTTATTCCAAGATGGCGACGCACACTGCTAAGTGTGCTCCTGTGCTTTTCAATCCTGTTTTCGTAAGTTTTAGGTTAATAAATCGTTTATTTTGTTTATAAATAATTCGTTTCTTGTGTCTGCACGTAGATAAGTGCAGACACCACGCAAATTCGACCAGAACCGGCTCGAATTCGCGTACACGACGCGCCGCACGTCTCGTGCGTGCCATATCGTGCGTGTTGGCTTATTTTTAAGCGTTTCCACTGCCTAGTCTGTGCTGTTTTTGCAGCATACCACCACAATTGGTAGCAGAGGCCTGGAAAGACACCAGGGCCTCGTTTTTTCCTTAATTTTCCACAATTTTCGCGATTTTTTCGCGAATTTTGCGGAAATTTTCTATATTTTCAGATTTTTCGCCGATTTACACCGATTTTCGACATGCGACGACGTCTACACGACGTTATCACCGAGAAACGGGTGTAACCCGCTGTTTAGCACCCCGGAGTGCGACAGTATCGACGATTTTCGTTCATTTTTCGCGATTTTTCGTTTAAAATCGCACATATCCGTGTTTTTCACACGAGGATCGCGTGTTGCGACGTGCACCGCGACTGATTCGTCAATTTCGCCTTATTTTGCCTTTCAGAGTCGAATTACCTTTGTTAATTTTAAGTGGGAATTTTGGTGTGGGACAATTAGAATCCTCGGCGCCCTTCGTCCGAATCCGGGCAAGCGCCGTTGTATTTTTCGGTTGTGCTTGTCGTGGTACAAGTGAGGTTTCCCGCGGCTCCAGGTAGTCGAACGGACCCTCTCAGACTGGCAACCGAAAGCTATTTAATTCCTTCAGAAGGAATTGCCCATTCTTGGTTTCCGCTTTGACAGTGCTACGTAAAGTGCTTCGTGATTTGTGCTTCGTTTGTGCGTGAATTGTGCGTCGATTGTGCTTCAATTTCCAGTTCTACGCATTTTTCCTCCGTACAATCATGAAAAAGGCCACCGATCAGTCGTCAGGCCACGTGCCGATTCTCGTGACCGGCAATTACGAACACTGGCACCGCGCAATTAAAATGCTATTGATGTCCGACGGCGTATGGCACCACGTCACCGAAACGGAGGAACTAGTGAAAGCCAACGTCGATGAAGACGTTTGGCGAAAATGGCAACGTCGGAAAGCCCGAGCGCTGGGGACCATTTATTGCCACGTCTCGCAGGCCAAACAGTCGGCCCTCGACGGTTGCACCACTCCGAAACAGGCGTGGGACATTTTAGCGAAAATTTACGCCCCCAGCTCTCTCGCCCGCCAAGCGGCGATGCGCCGTGAGTTCCTGCAGCTCAAGTTGGAGCCCGGCGAAGAAATGGCCGATTTCCTCAGCCGCGTTGACCTTATGGTCCGCCAACTTAAAGACGTCGGTGAAGACATCCTCCCTCGACATCACGCGTACCAGTATTTAGACTTTCTTCCGGACGAATACGACCAGGCGACTTTTGCCATTTATCATTGGCCGCTGGCAGAGTTTACCCCGGCTAAAGTCTCCGAACAGTTGTTGTCGGAATATCTCCGATTAAAGTCGCATTCAAACCGGAATTCTACGAACTCCTCCGCTTATGCTACTGGGCGACAAGGACGTAACCAGTCGCGACCTCCGCGCCCGCTTGCGCAGGTGCGTTGCTTCAATTGCAACGAGCTTGGACACTACGCCAATAAGTGCCAGCATCCTCGCAAGCAAACAACTGGGCAACAGCCGGTAGCTACGTTTCAGACACGATCTCGCAGCAAGAGTCGACGCCGCAATAAAGGCTCGAATCCGAATGTGAACCCGAATCAACAGCAGCAGGGACAGTTTCGCGAGTCTTCACGCCCGCGCCGAGATGCAGCATATCTCCTGTCCGCACCACCTGCGATCCAGGTTCCTACCGTTCATTTCGTCCAATCTCACGAATGGATTGTTGACTGCGGCGCCACCGACCACGTTTCACACGTTAAATCGTGGTTCTTGGACTTTGTTGAGGTCGTCCCTTTTAATATCGAATTGGGACAAGGAAGCTCCAAAGTTACCGGAAAAGGGAATGTTCCAGTCAAGTCACTCATCGATGGCTGTGAATGCACCGTACTTCTCCGCGATGTTTTGTACGCACCTGATTTCGGCGCTAATTTAATTTCGGTTTCGCGAGTCGATAAATGTGGGCATCACATACACATTTACAATTCGGAGTTGCATACATATGGGACGGATATCAAACAAAGTGTTCTTCGGGCGAAGCAAAAGTCAGGACTTTACTTCGTAGATGGACTAATTTCGCCATTTGCGTCGCCGACTGTTGTTTCAAGTACACCGCCCATCCCAATGTCACCTCCGACTACTGCGCCGATGACTCTCATCACGAAGGAGGAAGATTTTCCTGCACTACCGGCAAAGAAGTCCAGACAGAAATCGAACGTCCAGATAACTGACTTCCGCCTGCCTATCTCTCCCAACACCTTACTACTGCCTCCTCCTTCCCCGATTATTCCAACTCCTGTTCCCGGATCTAAACCACAACAGATCCGGATGTATTCCAACGTCCTATCATCTCCTCCGTCTCCCGTTGCCACGACTACGGCAGTCCCACCTCCTAAAAAGGTTATAACGCCGACTGCGAACGTTGCGGATGCCACGGGATTATGGCATGCCAGGTTGGGCCATCTCCACACCAAAGCCATGCGGACTTTGGCGAACAATTCCCAAGTTTATGGACTCGATCCGGCTGCGGTTCGACAAGAACTTTCCTGCAACTCATGTCGCATTGCCAAGTCCACGCGCGCCTCGCATAAACCGATTCCCACACCTTCGACGACCAAACCGTTGGAGTTGCTGCACATGGACGTCTGGGGCCCGTCAAGACTGATTTCGATTGGCGGTGCTGATTATGCCTTCTCCATTGTTGACGACGCGACCCGATATTCGTGGATTTTTCCGATTGCACGCAAATCCGACGTCTTCACAACTTTCAAAGACTTTGTCTCTCGCGTTGAACGTATTACGGATTCCCGCGTCAAATCAATTCGCACGGATCGCGGCGGGGAATTTATTTCTAAGACTTTTGACCGTTACCTCGCTGACAAGGGCATTGTCGCACAACGGACCAATCCCGGAAGCCCGCAAATGAACGGGGTCGCCGAACGCCTAAACCGGACGATGGGCGACTATCTTCGCTCCGTTACCTCCGAAACCGGTTTTCCGCACACACTTTGGGCTGAACTCGCTGTGACATTTTCGTACGTTAAAAATCGCAGCCCGCATTCGAAACTTAACGACGAAGTTCCATATGTTTTATGGCGCCAGCGTGCCCTCTCCGTCAAACATTTCCGAAAAATTGGTTCTAAATGCTGGGTGCATTTCACCGCACCCGGGCGCAACAAAATGGATCCACGGGCGTGGGAAGGATTCCTCGTAGGTTACGCCTCCAACACTCGCGGTTATCGGGTTTGGAATCCGGCTACGAACACCGTCACGGAATCCGTTCACGTTCAAATCGATGAACGTCAGAATTTCAAACGCTCGCCGTTTTACGTTCCGGATCCCTACGAAAATGCTCCATTCATGGAGGAGCCTTCTCGCGTCACTACACCGTCTCGTGTCACTTTTGACGATGGCGCTTTCCCATCTGTCCCCTGGTCACGTCGACGTCGTGATTCCGACGATGAATCGTCTAATGACGATGATGAATTCCGCCATCGGGCTCCGTCAAGCGCTTCATCAGTCGCTTCATATCGCTCCGTCCTCGAGGAGGTCGAAGAGGACATTGCTGATGAATTGCCTCCTCCTATTCTGTTTGCGGACGATGTACCGGAGGACATCGATTTGGACGTCACGCCTGACCCACCACTTCCGCTTTACCGTCCTCGGAGGAGATTACGTCCCGATGCTTTGGCTCGTCAACCTCACACCCCTGAGGCCAGCGATAGTGAACTCGACGTTGATCACGATATCGAACAATTTTTCGAACGCTATCCCGAACGTGATTTCGAGCACGACCCCGAAGATGATCCACTTGATAATCTCCTCGATGATCTCCTCGATAAGGCAGCCGCCTTACCAGCGGCCGCTGCAACGCCTGCACCGCCCCTCGCTCCGTTACGCGCTCTTCACTGCCCCTATCGTTTTATTGGTGGAGATACGCCCTTCAGCGGATGGAGGAGGGAAGAGCATCTCCGGAAAGAACAAGCGCCTGGTAAAATCAAGGTCGACGTTTATTACTATCCGGAGCACGGTGTCCGCTTAAGGTCGAGAGGGGACATCGAAAGATATTGCGTCGCTCACCAACTTCCGTATGAGGAGGACATTTTCTTTTTCGGCAACCTCGAACATCAATTGCAGGACGAGCAACCTGTTCATCGCGTCCTTATGTGTTTTCGAGAGCCGTCCACGTACGCCGAAGCAGTCAAGCTACCCGAGGCACCGAAATGGACGGAGGCAATCGATGAGGAGCTCACGACTTTCAAGGAACGCGAAGTTTATAAGGAAGTTCCACGACCCCCGGACAAGACAATCCTCGGGTGTAAATGGATTTTTCGGTTGAAATCGGATGCCACCGGGAAAATTCACCGCTACCGTGCTCGACTTGTCGCACAAGGTTTCCGCCAAACAATGGGCGTTGATTTCGATGAAGTTTTTAGTCCGGTGGTTAACTTCGTGCTCATCCGATTCTTTTTCTGCCTCCTAGTCGTTTTACTAGGATGGAGGGATCTCCACCTCGACGTCAAGTGTGCCTACCTTTACGGCGACCTCGACCACGAAATTTACATGCGGATTCCCGCCGGCGCCACATGCACCTCACCCGACAACGTCTGGTTGTTAACCAAGTCACTTTACGGTCTTCACCAGTCGGGGCGCATGTGGTACCAGAAGCTCAACGAGACGTTAACCGACCTCGGATTCCAGAAATTTCCCGCTTGTAATTGCGTTTACGCATTTGGACATTCGGCTGTTATGTTAGTCTACGTGGACGATATCGTCGTATTTTACGCGTCGGAGAGTATCCGAGACCGTATTTTGGCGCTGATTTCCAGCAAATTCGACATCGTCAACCTCGGCCCAATAACCAAATTACTCGGGGTAGAATTCGTGCGTCGCGATGGGAAAGTTTTCATGTCCCAACGCTCCTACATCGACAAACTTCTTAAAAAGTTCAACGTTTCGTCAGATGCACTCATTAAAGTGCCTGTCACACCGGGGACCACGCTCGTCAAAGGCTCGTTGGATAATCTCCCGGACTTTCCGTACCGATCGCTCATCGGATCGTTATTATTCCTCGCCTCTCGCACTCGTCCCGACATATTATACTCGGTCATCGCTTTATCGCAGTATAATAACTGCTACGACCACCGCCACATCAAGTGTTTGCTCCAAGTTCTCAAATACGTGGCGAACACGAGCGATTTCTCGATCGAACTCTCGGGGTGTAATTCCAGTCAGCTGTGGGGATACACAGATGCGTCGTGGGCGAGTGACATTGCGACATCGAGAAGCTTCGGAGGATACATCATTTATATCGGTTGTGTGCCAATTGGCTGGAGCTGCAAAAAGCAGACCAGCGTCGCCTGTTCCACCATGGAAGCCGAATTTGTAGCACTAGTCGAAATCGTTAAAGAGTTATACTGGTTGGACAGTATCTATCGAGTCTTTCCACCGTTAAACCGATTATCGAAACCGATTATTTTCTCCGATGCCCTCGCCTCGATCCAATTCACGAACAACGACATCGAGAACTCGAAAACCAAACATATTCGAGTGAAGTTCCATTGGCTTCGAGAATGGCATATTGCCGGATGCTTCGAACTCCGCAAAATTCCGGGTGAAATAAATGTTTCGGATATTTTCACGAAATGGCTTAGTTCCGAACGCCTCCGAAATTTGTTGTCCCGGATCTTCATCTCGAAATAATTTCATCGAACTGTTAATATCGACATTGCACATCGAAGGAGGGAATTGTTGGTCCTTGAAACCACTTCGGACGTTTATTTAACGCTTTTTCGATGCACAATGACGCTACCTGAACTTTTTCACATCATTGGTCGTTATATTTCCTTTCCCCAAATGATTTGGTGTTTATTTCCTACTTAACTGGTTGTTACCAGTTTATTTCCGTATATTTACTTTATGTTGTAAGGGAAATGCATGGTGCCTGCATTAACTGTGTCTTAACACACTGGGCATCATGCATCGCCTATCTGTTTATACCTGTGAGTCGCTCGCTTCTGTCACCAGAGCGCACTCCCTTTTATTCCAAGATGGCGACGCACACTGCTAAGTGTGCTCCTGTGCTTTTCAATCCTGTTTTCGTAAGTTTTAGGTTAATAAATCGTTTATTTTGTTTATAAATAATTCGTTTCTTGTGTCTGCACGTAGATAAGTGCAGACACCACGCAAATTCGACCAGAACCGGCTCGAATTCGCGTACACGACGCGCCGCACGTCTCGTGCGTGCCATATCGTGCGTGTTGGCTTATTTTTAAGCGTTTCCACTGCCTAGTCTGTGCTGTTTTTGCAGCATACCACCACAATTGGTAGCAGAGGGTGGTTTCGATCCACCGGCCTCTGGGTTATGGGCCCAGCACGCTTCCACTGCGCAGACAAATCTCAGTAATTTCGACGATGTTGGTCCTTGAAACCACTTCGGACGTTTATTTAACGCTTTTTCGATGCACAATGACGCTACCTGAACTTTTTCACATCATTGGTCGTTATATTTCCTTTCCCCAAATGATTTGGTGTTTATTTCCTACTTAACTGGTTGTTACCAGTTTATTTCCGTATATTTACTTTATGTTGTAAGGGAAATGCATGGTGCCTGCATTAACTGTGTCTTAACACACTGGGCATCATGCATCGCCTATCTGTTTATACCTGTGAGTCGCTCGCTTCTGTCACCAGAGCGCACTCCCTTTTATTCCAAGATGGCGACGCACACTGCTAAGTGTGCTCCTGTGCTTTTCAATCCTGTTTTCGTAAGTTTTAGGTTAATAAATCGTTTATTTTGTTTATAAATAATTCGTTTCTTGTGTCTGCACGTAGATAAGTGCAGACACCACGCAAATTCGACCAGAACCGGCTCGAATTCGCGTACACGACGCGCCGCACGTCTCGTGCGTGCTATATCGTGCGTGTTGGCTTATTTTTAAGCGTTTCCACTGCCTAGTCTGTGCTGTTTTTGCAGCATACCACCACAATTGGTAGCAGAGGGTGGTCGTCGAAGGTGTGGGAATTTCGGTTTCGCGAGTCGATAAATGTGGGCATCACATACACATTTACAATTCGGAGTTGCATACATATGGGACGGATATCAAACAAAGTGTTCTTCGGGCGAAGCAAAAGTCAGGACTTTACTTCGTAGATGGACTAATTTCGCCATTTGCGTCGCCGACTGTTGTTTCAAGTACACCGCCCATCCCAATGTCACCTCCGACTACTGCGCCGATGACTCTCATCACGAAGGAGGAAGATTTTCCTGCACTACCGGCAAAGAAGTCCAGACAGAAATCGAACGTCCAGATAACTGACTTCCGCCTGCCTATCTCTCCCAACACCTTACTACTGCCTCCTCCTTCCCCGATTATTCCAACTCCTGTTCCCGGATCTAAACCACAACAGATCCGGATGTATTCCAACGTCCTATCATCTCCTCCGTCTCCCGTTGCCACGACTACGGCAGTCCCACCTCCTAAAAAGGTTATAACGCCGACTGCGAACGTTGCGGATGCCACGGGATTATGGCATGCCAGGTTGGGCCATCTCCACACCAAAGCCATGCGGACTTTGGCGAACAATTCCCAAGTTTATGGACTCGATCCGGCTGCGGTTCGACAAGAACTTTCCTGCAACTCATGTCGCATTGCCAAGTCCACGCGCGCCTCGCATAAACCGATTCCCACACCTTCGACGACCAAACCGTTGGAGTTGCTGCACATGGACGTCTGGGGCCCGTCAAGACTGATTTCGATTGGCGGTGCTGATTATGCCTTCTCCATTGTTGACGACGCGACCCGATATTCGTGGATTTTTCCGATTGCACGCAAATCCGACGTCTTCACAACTTTCAAAGACTTTGTCTCTCGCGTTGAACGTATTACGGATTCCCGCGTCAAATCAATTCGCACGGATCGCGGCGGGGAATTTATTTCTAAGACTTTTGACCGTTACCTCGCTGACAAGGGCATTGTCGCACAACGGACCAATCCCGGAAGCCCGCAAATGAACGGGGTCGCCGAACGCCTAAACCGGACGATGGGCGACTATCTTCGCTCTATTACCTCCGAAACCGGTTTTCCACACACACTTTGGGCTGAACTCGCTGTGACATTTTCGTACGTTAAAAATCGCAGCCCGCATTCGAAACTTAACGACGAAGTTCCATATGTTTTATGGCGCCAGCGTGCCCTCTCTGTCAAACATTTCCGAAAAATTGGTTCTAAATGCTGGGTGCATTTCACCGCACCCGGGCGCAACAAAATGGATCCACGGGCGTGGGAAGGATTCCTCGTAGGTTACGCCTCCAACACTCGCGGTTATCGGGTTTGGAATCCGGCTACGAACACCGTCACGGAATCCGTTCACGTTCAAATCGATGAACGTCAGAATTTCAAACGCTCGCCGTTTTACGTTCCGGATCCCTACGAAAATGCTCCATTCATGGAGGAGCCTTCTCGCGTCACTACACCGTCTCGTGTCACTTTTGACGATGGCGCTTTCCCATCTGTCCCCTGGTCACGTCGACGTCGTGATTCCGACGATGAATCATCTAATGACGATGATGAATTCCGCCATCGGGCTCCATCAAGCGCTTCATCAGTCGCTTCATATCGCTCCGTCCTCGAGGAGGTCGAAGAGGACATTGCTGATGAATTGCCTCCTCCTATTCTGTTTGCGGACGATGTACCGGAGGACATCGATTTGGACGTCACGCCTGACCCACCACTTCCGCTTTACCGTCCTCGGAGGAGATTACGTCCCGATGCTTTGGCTCGTCAACCTCACACCCCTGAGGCCAGCGATAGTGAACTCGACGTTGATCACGATATCGAACAATTTTTCGAACGCTATCCCGAACGTGATTTCGAGCACGACCCCGAAGATGATCCACTTGATAATCTCCTCGATGATCTCCTCGATAAGGCAGCCGCCTTACCAGCGGCCGCTGCAACGCCTGCACCGCCCCTCGCTCCGTTACGCGCTCTTCACTGCCCCTATCGTTTTATTGGTGGAGATACGCCCTTCAGCGGATGGAGGAGGGAAGAGCATCTCCGGAAAGAACAAGCGCCTGGTAAAATCAAGGTCGACGTTTATTACTATCCGGAGCACGGTGTCCGCTTAAGGTCGAGAGGGGACATCGAAAGATATTGCGTCGCTCACCAACTTCCGTATGAAGAGGACATTTTCTTTTTCGGCAACCTCGAACATCAATTGCAGGACGAGCAACCTGTTCACCGCGTTCTTATGTGTTTTCGAGAGCCGTCCACGTACGCCGAAGCAGTCAAGCTACCCGAGGCACCGAAATGGACGGAGGCAATCGATGAGGAGCTCACGACTTTCAAGGAACGCGAAGTTTATAAGGAAGTTCCACGACCCCCGGACAAGACAATCCTCGGGTGTAAATGGATTTTTCGGTTGAAATCGGATGCCACCGGGAAAATTCACCGCTACCGTGCTCGACTTGTCGCACAAGGTTTCCGCCAAACAATGGGCGTTGATTTCGATGAAGTTTTTAGTCCGGTGGTTAACTTCGTGCTCATCCGAAAAATCCATTTACACCCGAGGATTGTCTTGTCCGGGGGTCGTGGAACTTCCTTATAAACTTCGCGTTCCTTGAAAGTCGTGAGCTCCTCATCGATTGCCTCCGTCCATTTCGGTGCCTCGGGTAGCTTGACTGCTTCGGCGTACGTGGACGGCTCTCGAAAACACATAAGAACGCGGTGAACAGGTTGCTCGTCCTGCAATTGATGTTCGAGGTTGCCGAAAAAGAAAATGTCCTCTTCATACGGAAGTTGGTGAGCGACGCAATATCTTTCGCCTTACCAGCGGCCGCTGATTGTGGTGGTATGCTGCAAAAACAGCACAGACTAGGCAGTGGAAACGCTTAAAAATAAGCCAACACGCACGATATAGCACGCACGAGACGTGCGGCGCGTCGTGTACGCGAATTCGAGCCGGTTCTGGTCGAATTTGCGTGGTGTCTGCACTTATCTACGTGCAGACACAAGAAACGAATTATTTATAAACAAAATAAACGATTTATTAACCTAAAACTTACGAAAACAGGATTGAAAAGCACAGGAGCACACTTAGCAGTGTGCGTCGCCATCTTGGAATAAAAGGGAGTGCGCTCTGGTGACAGAAGCGAGCGACTCACAGGTATAAACAGATAGGCGATGCATGATGCCCAGTGTGTTAAGACACAGTTAATGCAGGCACCATGCATTTCCCTTACAACATAAAGTAAATATACGGAAATAAACTGGTAACAACCAGTTAAGTAGGAAATAAACACCAAATCATTTGGGGAAAGGAAATATAACGACCAATGATGTGAAAAAGTTCAGGTAGCGTCATTGTGCATCGAAAAAGCGTTAAATAAACGTCCGAAGTGGTTTCAAGGACCAACAATTCCCTCCTTCGATGTGCAATGTCGATATTAACAGTTCGATGAAATTATTTCGAGATGAAGATCCGGGACAACAAATTTCGGAGGCGTTCGGAACTAAGCCATTTCGTGAAAATATCTGAAACATTTATTTCACCCGGAATTTTGCGGAGTTCGAAGCACCCGGCAATATGCCATTCTCGAAGCCAATGGAACTTCACTCGAATATGTTTGGTTTTCGAGTTCTCGATGTCGTTGTTCGTGAATTGGATCGAGGCGAGGGCATCGGAGAAAATAATCGGTTTCGATAATCGGTTTAACGGTGGAAAGACTCGATAGATACTGTCCAACCAGTATAACTCTTTAACGATTTCGACTAGTGCCACAAACTCGGCTTCCATGGTGGAACAGGCGACGCTGGTCTGCTTTTTGCAGCTCCAGCCGATTGGCACACAACCGATATAAAAGATGTATCCTCCGAAACTTCTCGATGTCGCAATGTCGCTCGCCCACGACGCATCTGTGTATCCCCACAGCTGACTGGAATTACACCCCGAGAGTTCGATCGAGAAATCGCTCGTGTTCGCCACGTATTTGAGAACTTGGAGCAAACACTTGATGTGGCGGTGGTCGTAGCAGTTATTATACTGCGATAAAGCGATGACCGAATATAATATGTCGGGACGAGTGCGAGAAGCGAGGAATAATAACGATCCGATGAGCGATCGGTACGGAAAGTCCGGGAGATTATCCAACGAGCCTTTGACGAGCGTGGTCCCCGGTGTGACAGGCACTTTAATGAGTGCATCTGACGAAACGTTGAACTTTTTAAGAAGTTTGTCGATGTAGGAGCGTTGGGACATGAAAACTTTCCCATCGCGACGCACGAATTCTACCCCGAGTAATTTGGTTATTGGGCCGAGGTTGACGATGTCGAATTTGCTGGAAATCAGCGCCAAAATACGGTCTCGGATACTCTCCGACGCGTAAAATACGACGATATCGTCCACGTAGACCATCCGTGTTGGTCCATCCGTGTCGGTGGTGTGTTGTTGTAGGAATGGTTCGATTGGATCAAGGATTAAATGGGCAATCCATGATTTCTGCTCAAAAATTACAAAAGGGTAAAATGAGGAAGTGGTTCGAGGGTGGGAGAATGGGGATGTTTAGGTTAGGTTAGGTTTAGGTTAGCCAGCATTGTTGTAGTACAAGAGTAGATATGTGAATACGCATTTAATGTGCAATTCTTGATTTTATCCTCAAGGAGGAATTTAAAGGTATGAAGGAGGACCCGAGGCAAGGCCATGGGTGAGTGAATTAAATTATTCTGCTCTTTGAATTAAAAGGAAGTAGGTCATTGAACTACACTTGCTTCTATCACAGCTGGTTTTTGGACAGTTACATTTTGTTGCGAGGGAAGATGGATGAATGTCGTGTGTTGGTAAAATCCCATCAAACGTAAAACCATTTTTAGGAAAGTGGGGGATAATAAAAAGTGAAAGTGAGGGTAAATTGTATGGACTTCCTACGGCAGTGGGCATTGTTTGACATTGTTTAAAATGGTCTGGGGGCATTGGAAGTGGGGGTTAGAACAAAATTAAAAGTGGGGGTAATTTTAAACGATTCGTCTCGAGATGGTGAGTCGAATGCTATATCACACGTATGGGACAGAGTTCGATCTTGCCGTCAGGGTGTTTGATCACATGTTGGATCTGCAGTTGGTGAAATTTTGGCTGTGTCCAACACGCTTCGCTTTATTTTCTATGTTCCACGCTTCGCTTTATTTTCTATGTTCCACGCTTCTTTGTTCTCTTACTTATGCATTTACATTTGCATTTATTTCTTATTTCATGTTTTCTGCATTTATATTTGCAATTTAACATTTAATCAATTTTCTGAAAAAATAAAAAGATTTTTTAATAAAACAGTCAATTAAAGAAAAATGTTTAATAGAAAATGTAAAAAATGTAATTCAATTCATTTTAAATAAATGTATTAAATCATTTTAAATAAAAAGAATTAAATTAATTTGAATTTAAAATTCTTTTAATACATTTAAAAAATTACAAATTATCACCGGCTGAAAAACAAGGAACAAAGAACAAGGAAGTAGGTCGACGAGGCAAACCAGTTCTTTGTAAATGAATTGAATAAATGTATTAAATGTAATAAATGTATTAAATTAAATTATTTCTTATTTTATGTTTCCTGCTTCTATATTTGCAATTTAACATTAAATCAATTTAACATTGAAACAATTTTAAATAACAATTTTAAATTTAAAAAAAAAAAGTCAATATTGAAAAAAATGTAAAATATGTAATTCAATTCATTTCAAATAAATGTATTAAATAATTTTAAATAAAAAAGAATTAAATTCAATTTAATTTAATACATTTAATACATTTAATACATTTAATACATTTATTCAATTCATTTACAAAGAACTGGTTTTGCCTCGTCAACCTACTTCCTTGTTCTTTGTTCCTTGTTTTTTTCAGCCGGTGATAATTTGTAATTTTTTAAATGTATTAAAAGAATTTTAAATTCAAATTAATTTAATTCTTTTTATTTAAAATGATTTAATACATTTATTTAAAATGAATTGAATTACATTTTTTACATTTTCTATTAAACATTTTTCTTTAATTGACTGTTTTATTAAAAAATCTTTTTATTTTCAGAAAATTGTTTAAATGTTAAATTGCAAATATAAATGCAGAAAACATGAAATAAGAAATAAATGCAAATATAAATGCATAAGTGAAAAAATGGCAAACAGTCGAATGAAAATATTTTTTCCTCACCAGCAATTAAATTTCCCCCGAAGGCTTTTACTCTTTAAAAACAAAAATAACCTTTAGAGATTTTTTTTTTTAAATGTGGTCAGTAAAAAATACAGGTTTTCAAAGTGACTCAACCAGAAATAAATGAATAATAAATTGTAAAAGAAAAATAATTTTATTCAGCTTTTAATTAAAAGGTCTTTTACACATTTTTATTTGTTTTTCATTTTTTTTTTTTTTTTTTTTACATTGACAAACGAGTTAGCAGAACAGGGGGGGCACTGCAATGATTGCATGCGTCACAATTAAACAAGACACTGTTAAATGAATGGCGTAAGAATGCTCTAGTATGTTCATAAAACTCCATTTTTATAAACATTCCTCCTCTTCATCAAAAAAATCTATATCCTTAATTTTCTTGCCCGGAATAATTTGATACAACTGCTTTATGTGTACTCTTGTTTCTGAGTTGAGAGAATCATGTATTATTCTTGCTCTTCTTCTTATTATTTTGCTTAGTTCAGGAAATTGTCCATCAATGCGAAATACAAATGCAAAATTATTTATATCTGTAATTTCAGCCCCCCATCTACTTATAAGTTCAAAGATTATTTGCAGTAATATTTTCTCACTTTTTTCATAAGTTGCACAAAAAAATTCCATGTTATTCAGCTGAGAAATAATTTATTTTTAATTGAAAATTTAATTAAAATGATGTTTACATACTATATTTTTAATTTATTTTTAATTGAAAATTTAATTAAAAGCAATTTTATTTATATTTTTAAAAATTTATTTATTTATTATGCATTGCCGGATGAGTCACGCTGCTTTAATATAATTACATGGTCACGTGTTTTGAATTAAATCAGGTGTTTATTCATATATTCATTTTTTATTTCCAGATTTAATATGTGAAATATAATTCGTAATTACACCCAATTAATCGAAAGACTATTTCTTTATTAAGAGTAAAACAGTAAAATTAACAATATAACTATTATTTTAAAAACTTGTAATAATTAATTAATTAATTAATTACATAATGTTGCATTATATATAATAGCATTTAGCCAAATAAATGGGTTATTTCAGCCAATTCCTGGATTTCGGCAATAGTTACATTGTCATGTACGTATTTGACGTTTTCGATATTCTCACTGGAAAATCTTCCAAGTTTTTCCAGCAGGGTTTGGATTTTAATCTGAAATGCCGGTCGCCACAAAAGTAACGAATCAGTTCTCTCTTCAATTGAGCCGCCATAATGGACCAATAAAAATAAGGATAAATGTTTCAAAATGACCTTCCTTTCGTCGGTGGTTTTACTCTGTTGGAGTTCAAAAAGATACATTTTAATTCTTTTCTTTTTCAGGTTGTATGTAATAGAGAAATGTTGCTTTTTTATATATAGAAAATTTTTGTTACGGTTATATTTTTGATTTGACACGGACTGGAATACACACCCGTACATGTTTACACTCTCCCCGGCATGATTTCGTGCGAATCTTCGTTAATTTCAAAATTAGATTTGTTTTAATTTCTTAAATTATTTCACGTTTTTGTTAAAAAACAGATATTGGGTTTACTTTACAACAACTCCAGATTATTCATTCCTCGGATGATTTTAATGATTGTATTCTGCCTGAGGTTAAGATTGGCTGCTAAATAGAGCGCAAAGAGGCAAAACATCCCGCAAGAATCCTCTTTTGTCAACGAATACACTTCTTTTGTAGCATAATCTAGGATAACGTCTCTTCCGACAAAATCAATGATCTCTTTAGGTGGAACGTTTCCCAAATTATCAAAGTAAATACCTCTGTCATTGCAAAGATACAAGCTTACCCAATGTGTACCGCCACCCGCCGATGGGTCTAAATTGATGACGAAGCTTTCATTCTTGCTCCGGTGATTCGCAAGCGGTTTCAGGCAATCGATGGGCAACACGTTGTTGAAGTGGGCGATACGTAGTTTGTTCTTTGCCCAGTTGTAAATTTCCACGTTATTCATTTTTTAATATCGACGAGTTTATCGACCCATGAATTATGCTTCTGATCGTAGCCGACCCATTTCACTAGGTACTTCCATGATCCATCGCTGTTTTTCTTTTTTCTAATGACCTTTTCTATCAAATAAGGATCATCTACCCCGGTTTCAGTCTTTTGGAGTTCTTCACGGTAAAAGGAACCTTCGATCGATTCTCCCAGACTGTCTTTCAATTTGAAAATTGGAGGTTCGTACGACGTGTCCACTTTATCAATTGTAAAGATTTCATTAGTCCAATTTTGCAAAAACCCTTTGTCAAATATGGATTTGGATTTGGAAATACGCACTCGGTCACCAACTTTGAATTTAGGCTTGGACGTTGCCGGTTCGGGAAGTAATTTTAGTCTGAGCGCCTTTTCATGTTTGGGAGCCACATCTTTGGGTTTCATGTTGGTCGTACGATGAACCGAAGAGTTATAACGGGTCATCAATTGGGGTAAGATAGTAATCCAATTCCTCGAACCTTTCAAAGTAAAATGCCTGTACATGCGCTCTTTGAGTGTACGGTTGAACCGCTCAACCATGCTCGCTTTCAACGGCGAGTGTGTGGAAAAATGGTTGATGTTGAACTTTTTGACCAGTGCCTTGAAATGGGAATTGTAGAATTCTTTCCCCCAATCGGATGCCATGTTGACCGGCCCCTTATTCCCCGCTTTGACGAGCACCTTTTCAAATGCAGCGGTTACGTCTTTGCCAGTCTTTGATTTGATGGGAACCGCATACGCATATTTAGAGAACGCATCTATAACCGTTAATAAGTATTTATAACCTTTGTTTACACGGGAAAAAGGTATCAATTCGACTAAATCGATCTGCCATAAGTCGTTGATTGCAAAAGATACGACCGGACGTCTGACGTAATGCCTACGTGCCGGCTTATGTAATTCAGATACCAGTTGTTCTATGTCGGGCATTTTTTTTTTTTTTTTTTTAGTCCCATTCCCAGTTTAAGTTTGGTATTGAACGTTGCTTTGATTGCTTTGGCGGCTAATTTTGTGCTTAAACTGACTGTTGGATCGGAGATGATTAAAACGCACGCTTCGACCAACTTTCTGTCTGCTTCGTGTCTGGCTTCTAAATTCTCATTTATGTAAGCAATGTCGTGCAGTTTGCACGCTTCATCCAATGGGTTTATGCCTTTATCACCTCTTGTTAGACGTTTATCTAATTTTGTGCCCGGGCCGCAATAGTTGTACCCGGGGATATGCATTTCTACCGGTAATTTATTGATTAGTTTATTCAAAAGTCCTTTTCCGGTTGCTGGAGATTTTTTTTTTTTATGAACTGATATTTCAAGGTCCCGCATGCCAAGCATTTGCCTCTTTTGTAGGCTCTGTTATTCTTAGTGACACCCATTTCCAACGTGCCGGTAGGAGTAGACTTTTTGCATTTAACGCAAAACATGTTTGTCTTCTTTTTTTTATTACGGGAATATAAAAAATGAATGTCATAAATTTTGACACGGGGCGTTTGGACAAATGTGATAAGTCAATTTTGCCGAAAAACATAAGATGCATCATGTGTGGTCCGGCTGAATGTGGGAAAACGAATCTGTTGCTAAACTTCCTGCACTGGTTACGATTTGACAAGCTGATGGTGTTTTCTAAAACTTTATTTCAACCAAAATACGAGCGGTTAAGAGAGTTGTTCGAGGATCTAGAATCGGAATTGGGCGAACAGGTAGCTCATTTCTTCCCGAGCAACGAAGATGTGCCGTCTCCCGAACAACTTTTTGATAAAACTGTGAACAAGTCTATTTTTGTGTTTGACGATGTGATGACCGACAAGCAACATAATATTGAGAAATATTTTGCCCAGGGTCGACATAGTAACGTGGATTCTTTTTACTTGTGTCAGACTTATAGCCGGATCCCAAAACAGGTGATAAGAGACAATGCTAATTTAATAATCATGTTCAGACAAGACGAAAGAAACATGAAACACGTTTTTGACAACCATGTTGGAACGGACATGACGTACGTTCGATTCAGAGACATGTGTAAGTCGTGTTGGGACGATGATACGTTTGGCTTTCTCACGATAGACAAGACCAAGTCTATGTCGAGCGGGAGATATAAAAATAAATTTTCCCCATTTTTAAAAAATGAACATGAATAAACAGCAGCGTGGAAATTACGAGAAATTAAAACAGAGCTTGAAAAAAAAGTTTCTGCAAGATAAGTTAAACAGAGGATCCGAAGATGAAGCGCTCGGTGCATTCTTCAAACCGGTAACTGCTGCATTGCATAGCCTGCCGCAGCAGCAGCAGCAACTATCTCCACCCCTTGCTCTACCACCTACGACTTTCAAATCCTCACCTTCCACTCACATTAAAAGAGAGTTGTCATCTTTCACACCCATTACAAGTAAGTCCAATAATTTAAAGTACGAAATGGATCTAGAATCACCGCTCTTACCTTGGGAAAGTTCATCCTTAAAAAGGCAGTTCAGTCGCCAAAGTTTGTCCTCAAGTAAAATTGAAACTCCTCGACTTAAGTTTGGCCGGGATGATGGGAATGAAGAGGAAAATGTTTCATTTCAAAGAGAGGGAGAGACGAGCCTCGTAGAAGATGATGATGATGATGATGATTGGCAATTTGCTCATGTGCTTCCAAATATAAAATATCAACGCGACATAAGAAAAAGTCTCGAATTAAAAATGACGGACAAAGAATCGGAAAACGCAGTACAGCAAGAGTTCTTGAAATATTACGCCGAAAATGCGGCTCATTTAGATACGGTGTTTGGAATTAGATATGACCCGTATGATTCAAAATTTAAAATAGGAGTCGAAGAAGTTAAATTCTTTCCAACTCATATACTTGTGAAAAACGTAAAGTATCCACGAACTCCAACATTAATGCATCTCCTCATGCAAAAACTTCCACCGATTGAAGGAACTATGACAGACCAAAATTTTGTGGATTACGGCAGGATTCTCATTTCTAGTCAAGGGTTATTTAAAAAGAACAATTCGGCAACTAATATGCCAAAGTCTAGTAAAGGAGAAAAGTATATGACAGTGGTTAAACGAATTTGGGAACTGTATAAAAATCGTCCAAAGACAACATCCCAAGCTGGCAAGAACACACCCCAAGCTGGCAAAGGTGTCACGAAAACGTTTCGGCCGCACAACTCCGTAGACTACAAGTATTACAATAACCCGGACGAATTAATAGACAGGCTGCGATTGTTGCATGCATCACGGGATGCTGGAAACCAGTCTCACGACAATGAAATTGTAGAAATACTTATGGAACTAAAAGAGGAAAGAGTCCTCGATAAAACCAAGTTTGAAAACATGCGGAAGAAAATTCTCGCAAATTAAAAAAAGTAATAATAATCGTGATTACCATGTCTATCGTACTAAGCAGTACGAAATCGGATTTCCTCACTACTTTTAGCTCACCTTTAATTTTGGGTGACGACGAATACGAATTGGGATTAGTGAGCCTCGAGACATTTTACACGATGCCAAATATAACCGAGGACAACAACGTGTTCAAATACTACACCATTGAAGTAGATGTGAACGTCCCCGCTCGTATTATAGGTACGCTCAACTACGACATCATCGTTCCCGTGGGTTGTTACGAACTTGCCGACATTATCTCGTACATACATACCGAAATGAAATCCAGAGGACACTGGAATATGAAAGACGACGCACCTTTCATCGACATCGTGGCCAATTATAATACTCTGTCCACGACATTAGTGATTAGCGATGCCAGTTACGGGGCCAATTTTTCGGAAAATAGAAGTATGGCTAAATTATTCGGTCTCAAAACAAAGAAATACGGTGTAGGTAGAAGCGAATCCATTAATCCGGTGAACATTTTTCACATTAACACTATCCTGGTCCATTGTGATCTTATTACCGACTCTTATAAAAACGGGAAGACGGCTCCGATCATATACGCATTTTTTCCTAATGTCCCGCCAGGCTTCAAAATAGTAGAAATGCCGTATAACATAGTTTACTTGCCGGTGAAAAATCAATCTAAAATACACGAAGTCAGGATCTGGTTGACCGATCAAGACGATAAACCACTGAATCTGAGAGGAGAAATTTTTACTACACGTTTACACTTACGAAAAATAAATTAAAGCGTAATTAAAAAAACATGCCGTTAATTTTTAATAAGAACGTAACGGCAAGTAATACCCCCAGCACCAGCTCCAACACTGCCACTGTCAAGACACCCTCATCGATTAGAGGTGGAAATATAAAAATTATAAAGTCTTCGATACGGCCAGATAATCGAGAATATATAAATTCTTTTTAAAAAAATATATATTAAGTAATTAATTAAGTACCGTAATTCTTTTAAAAAAAAATATATATTAAGTAATTAATTAAGTAATTCTTTTTAAAAATATATATATATTAAGTAATTAATTAAGTAATTCTTTTTAAAAAAATATATATATTAAGTAATTAATTAAGTAATTCTTTTTAAAAAATATATATATATTAAGTAATTAAAAAATAGCGACGATGCAAGTCTCCGAGAATTATTTGGATGTCGAACAACCATTCGTCGTCGATGAATCTGTTAATGCCTACAACTACCACGAATATTATCCTATTATAGGAACTAATTTAAATAATGTGAATTCCGAAATTCGATTAATCATTCAAAACGAAGATGTATGGACTCACCCTCATAAAAGTTACGTCTGCATAACAGGAAGATTAGTGAAAGCGGATGGTACAGACCTTATCGCTCAAGCTGATGAACAAGACCATATAATAACGTTAGGAAATAACTTTATGCCATTTTTGTTCAGCAACATGAAATATCACATAGGTGATAAATTAATAGACGAAATAAATTATCCGGGTTATGCTACCACTATTAAGGGCTTACTAACGTACAAACAGCTCCAAAATTCGAGCGGAAATATGGGATGGATAGTAGATCATCACAAGGGCGAAGCATCGGATACTCTTAATCCCGCTTTTCTAGAACGTAGAATATTTTACAACATAATGCCAACGCCCAAAGGATCGTTCTCTTTGTTAGTACCGTTAACACATTTAATGGGATTTTTCGAAGACTATACGAAAATCATATATGGTGCCAAACAAGTTTTGACCTTAATGCGAACTCACGACAACGATGCCATTTTTAAAGCGATACAGTCCGGTCCCGCCCCAAAAGTAAACACCCCCGTTGGAAAAATTATCATCGAACAGTTATATTGGTTGATGCCGCACGTCTTACCGTCCGATATCCAAAAGAATAGATTACTCACTGCCATAGATAGAGGGGTGAACGTTCCATTAGCTTTTCGACATTGGTCGTTCGAAATGACAGACGTGCCACAAAGTAAGGAACACGCGTGGAGAGTGGTAACAACCAGCACGTCAGAAAAACCACGTTACATCATCGTGGCTTTACAAACGAATAAAAGAGACGACCAATTAAAAAATCCAGCCACATTTGATAACTGCAATGTAACGGAAGTTCATGCATACTTAAATTCGGAACGATATCCTTATCTGGACAGTAACAATGATTTTAAGAAAGCCAATTTCTGTAAATTCTTAGAAAGTTGCATTCAATTTAGAAAAGACTATTACGGTGCCGACGATTTACCGTTTAATACTTTCGAGTACGGAAATATATACCCGCTCATCGTAATAGATTGCACGAAACAAAGCGAAAGAATGAAAACCGGAATAATGGACGTGCAAATAAAAATGAAATTTGCAGAAACCGTTTCTGCCGACACTAAAGCCTACGCTTTGATAATAAGCGATAGACTAATGACTATGAAATTAGACAAGGGTAAAATCGAAGTATTATATTAGATTTTAAAATAATATATACGTATATAAAATATATATAAATATATATAATATATAATATATATATAATATATATATATATATAATATATATATAATATATATAATATATAATATATAATATATATAAATAAATATATATAAAATAATATATACGTATATAAAAAAAGAAATAAAAAATGTATAAGATACATAAAGTGAATCTATCTCCGAATCAACAACGAAAAATATCCAAGTCTGTCAAAAAAAAGATACCCTTGCATTTAAGATTGAAATACGAACAATTAAACGGCAATCATGGCTTGTCTCTTACGGATAGACAAATAAACAAGATCAAAAAAGCCGGTTCTAAAAAGAAAGGCATGACTTTGAGTATACCTTCGAATCAAATTAAACAATCTGGCGGATTTTTTCCTTTATTACTTCCACTATTGGGGGCTTTAGGCGGTCTCGCTGGCGGTGCGGCAGGAATTGCCAAAGCTGTCGATGAGGCAAAAACCAACAAGAGAATGCTCGATGAGACAAAACGTCATAATGCAGTTTCAGAAGGTAAAGGAATGCAATTCGCAAAAAAAAAATCGCGGAAACGCAAGTCTGGAAAAGGTTTTTACTTGAAACCTTACGGCTCACTGGTGACAAAAAAATAAAACCGCTAGATTCGTTGCAGTTGGAGGAACTGGCCAGACGAATGAAAATTTCATTTTTTAGAGGAGTGTTTTCGAGAGATACTTTACCCGCCAAACCACGATCGAAAGAATGTGGAATTATTAATTTGAACACGCACCACGAAAGCGGAAGTCATTGGGTGGCATACAGTAAAATTGGAAATAAGAAGCTGTACTTTGATAGTTTCGGAGACTTGCCACCCCCGTTGGAATTATACGATTATCTGGGAGACAACATAAAATACAATTACAATCAGTATCAAAATTTTGACGAAATTACTTGCGGCCATTTGTGCTTATATGTTTTAAAAAAATGGAGGAAAGAAGAAAAAAAATAATTAAAAAATAGTTTTTTTCCCTTCTATTAAAAAAATGGTAAGCGTAAATAAACTAGGAGACGATTATCGTCTTAACGCAGTGCATAAATTGGGCAAACGTCAACGTCGAGAAGTAGATGAGGTTCTCGCAGATCACGTTGGTTACGATGCATTATCCGATCTAGAAAAAAAAATTTTTGACGAGATCACAAAGACTAAAAATGCCCTGAAAGCTGCTTGCGATTCTATAATTAACGATTTGAACGCATTAAAACGTACCGTACAAGATCAAGCTACTAAGCTAACGGGGCAAGGCGAAGGAATTGATACGAAGGATATTGATAAACTCAAAAATGATATTGCCTATGCTACTATAAAATATGGAACATTGGAACAAGATTTGATTAAGAAAATTAAAGAATTAGAAGCGAACATTAAGATATTAGTAGATAATGCGACTGCTTCCGGTGGTGTAGAAGTTGACGAAAAACAAATAAGCGCATTAGAAATCAAAATCAAAGACTTGATAAATGACGTTAAATCCGAGTTGGAATCTGCGATCGAAGATTTAAAGACTGGGTTGGAGACGTTGACTAATAGCTTAATCCAGAATAAAACCGATTATGATACAAAAATAAACGAAGCATTGGATGAAGTAGAAACCAAAATCCAGAACTTAGACGTGGACAAAATCAGAACCAACATCGAGGCATCAAATGACAAGATAAAACAAGCACAGGATGATATAAAAAAGTTAGAAAAAAGTGTGGAAAATGAGGTTAAAGCCTTGCAAACCAAAATCAAAGCTTTACCCGCAAAATTTGGTGTTAGTAGCGAAAGTACGGAAGACTTAAAAACCAAAATTGAAGCGGCGAAAGCGGAGCTAGACACAGTCAGTACTGCCATTCAAAAAGATCTGGACGAGACTAAACTTAAATTAAACGAGTACGTAGACGAAAATTCTGTAAAGTCAGATAAAATGCAAACGAGCGTCAACGAGGTTACCGATAAAATCAAATTAGCCAACGAACAAATAATAACGTTGCAGGAAAACATGTTGTCCATTTTGACATCCGTTCAAGAAGAAATATCAAAAATTAGCGCAATTCCGAGCGTTGACGAATCAAGTTTTGCTCCCGCTGCTTTGGCCGGCACTGTCGATACGGTAGAAGCCACGTTAAATTCTAACATCGAAGCGAACAAAATAGAAGTTAATAAGAAATTGACGGAATTAGAAGACAAAATATCAAATCTAAATATTCCCGAAGTAGAAGAACAGGCCGATTTAGTGCTAGGGTTCCTACATTCGCAACGGACCGATTGGTTTTTGAAGGTGTCCGAAGAATGGAAATTATTTGCACATAATGGGAAGTTTTATACTCCTCATTACGGGCATATAACGCGAATCAGTTTATTCATGTATGCTACTACAGCAGAATACACAGTAATACCTAACGAGTTTGAGTTTATCTTGTCTATTAACGGGCATGGTCGAACGTTCCATATTCCACGTACAGATGTTACAAAAACACCACGTAAAATGCCGGTATGTTTTAGAACGTACAATTTAGAGAAAAAAGTAGATTTTGATGATAACGATCACATTAGAATATCTACTATCACCAATTGGAGTCCGGAAATACAAGTTTACGCCCTCGTGTATTGCAGATTCGATCGTAGTAAATGGGACGATTAAACTAACCATCGTCATATTAATCCTCCGCCAAGCTTACGTATCCATAAGCCAAAGTATGAATACAATCATCTAATATCACTCGTTTCTTGTCTTTTGCCGACAATGCCAATTTGTCCACCTTGACCGTTGTGAGATCGTGCAGTTTTGATTTGATCGTTTCAAATTTCAATCTGTGGGCCTCCCGTTCACCGAACAATATCTTCTTGTACGCCTCCAAATCCAGCTCTTGCTCCACGACAGCCTTCTTTATGCCTTTACATCGCATGCTCGTTTTCCCGTTCACGTTATAAGCGTAACATTTGGCTCTTAGCCCTACAAACTCTTCTATCGGCTCGCCGGCAGTCTCGTCTTTGAAGCATCCTATGACACGCCTGTTTCTGCCATCGGGTGGGTGGTAATTAGACAGATCCATCACTTGTGGTATTTCTTCTCTGAAGAACGAGTAGACTGACGGAGCTTCTATTTCGTACATCAAACTATCCGTATCCGTCATCAGCAATCTCAGCTTGTCTGAGAATTTTTTTTTCATGACGTTGTAATGAAAGTCATATAGCAAGCATTTAGACAAGTCCAGGATAGTTAATCCGCTGTAAATAGGTTTGTCTAACGTCAATTCCAGCTTTCGGCGTTCAACCAACAACAGATCATTATTCAAAACTTTAAATCCTTTCAAACCGGCGTGGTTGAGGTGTTTATACCAGTCTTTCTTATTATTCACCAGATAAAAATGTCTATATTTCCTCACGTCCTGCAAGGTTTTTCCAAAGACCGAATTGTTAGCTAATTTCGCTAATTCCTGCTCAAAATCACTGGTAGCGGACTTCCGTTTCTCAATATTCAGTTCGATATACTTCGCCAACCACGGTTTTTGCTCAAACGTCAGCACTCTTTTTATTTTCATCAACGTCATGCCCAGGGACAAGTACAATTGCAGAGCTCTGTAATGCAGAATGTAATTACAACGACCTTGCAAATGCGGGATTAATCTGGGGCAAGTGTCGTCCGCTGAACGTATCATTTCCGGAGCCAAAGGCAGACAATTGTGGGACAAGTGCAGTTCTTGCGGATATCCCAAATCCACTTCCAAGATGCACCCCGTCGTATCGTTCTCTCCCATTTTCAAAATCCTTTCTTGCGTCCATTCGGCTAAATTATTGTCGAAGGCAAACTTTCCAACAGGTAACGGTTTGCTCATTGCCCAGGAATACATGGAATTTGCATCCAAATAGACGATGTAACTCTCTGGTTTCTCACAATCGTACCCCGATGCCAGAAGAGGATTATTAGCTTTGGCGTAGCGTTGACTGATCGTGGCAACACCGCCTCTTATTCCTTGTTCGACAAACATGTATATATCTGGATCAGACAGAACCTCCAATTTAACTTTGGTGATGAGCAGTGCTGCGTCCCAAGACAGACTCGGAAACGTGATATAATGACAGGGGTCTAGCTTGTAGTGATTCAAACACATTTTCCTAAACTGTTCGAATATATCCGCCAACAACAGAGTGTCGGTCTTCAGATATAAATCGTGATATTCGCCCATGTTTTTAATTCCCAACGTTTTCCAAACTAACTGGGCATATTGGTAATCGTCGTCGGATATGTTCTCAAATTCTTCTATCGGCGGAAGTTCATCTTCTTGAAATTTTGACCAACCGGTCATATATCTGTAAGGGTATACTCCTTTCCTCTTAAGAAAATCAATTTCCTCGCCCTTAAACTCGCTTCGAAAGACAACAAACTGCGACTTCTCTAGATTTTTAGCCAAATTGGATAAACTGCTCGCGAGAAATTGGAAACTATCCAAGAATTTTAACGTAACTTTACGGGGCACTTTTGGATCATCGCTGGTATTGATTCTCAGCGTGAAAGATTTGTATAATTCCGAGTTTTCGGCGATGACGGTCACTTTTTCTGTCTCGACGGTCAAATGTGGGAATATCAAATGAAAATCATACCTTTTCCCATTATGGAAAACTACCGGCACAGATCTCCGCCAATGGTAGTTGAGGTTACATTTGCCGTGTGCGGCTCCGCGAAACTTACCAGTGAAATGGTTGTGATCCAAGACTTTAGTCCATCCTTCAGCTTTGGAGAACTCGCCATCGCATAAGAAACAAGTTGTTGCATTTCTAAATGCGTTCCATTCAAATGGAGTCATCATTTTGGTATTGAATTGTCTTTCCAATTGGGAAAATTGACAAACCACGGCTTTAATTTCTGCACGCAACGATTGCAAAAAATGATCGACGGCATCCGGACCTCTGTACAGCTGTAACGGTCTGGAATAAGCTTCGTTCTCCGTGCACACCACTTTAAACGAATAACCACACGGCTCGTGAGAATTAATGGTGATCGAATGTAAAGTGGGTTTGATCTCCACTTCAGGCACTAAGAATGCCTCAAAATCAGCGTAGCAAACGTACGGTACAGGATATTTTTTTTTTTCACTCTTGAACGTACAGATCGTTCCTTCTTCGGGGCATTTAGTGGCGGAGGGAGTGTTTTTTCCGCAGTATCGTTTATGCTTAACAAGCACTTTGGCGCTGGAATACCCGTTCATACAGTTCATACAATAATACCTCTTGTGGCCATCGCCAACGCTCATGAGTCGCGAGAAATCCTTGATCCACATGTAATGATTTTGCTTCTTCAGTAGATTAATAGTGGTAAGGCGGTTTGTCTGAATATTCACTTTTATCGGGACAATCCGTGACGTGGGCAGCAACTCGAATACATTAATGTTCAAACTTTTATTCCGTCTTTCGAACGTAAGCACTTCTTTCATACCCACGGGAAAAACTAGCCCTTCGAGATTAAGTTTGTCCATAAACTGTTCGTAATAACCCGTTCTGCATACATTATCGGGCGCCGGATATAAGGCAGCCAATACGGACCACAAAAAACTTTTTTGATCCGAGTTCTGGACATTTACCACTGCCTTTTTGCTGCGCAGATGTTCATCCAGTTCCTGATATGACGATTCTTCTTCTTCAGGAAAGGAGTGGAATACTGTCAAGTGTTTGTCTCTACCTACAATGCTCTTGAATTGGTTGTCGCAGTAGTGGCACGGAAAATAACCGAGCAAACGTTTTAGATTCCTCACAAGTCCATAGCAATTATTTCCATAGAAGAATAAATCAACGTGATGTTTCCTGTTTCTGTGTACGGTCACGTATCTTTGCACGCGATTGCTGTCCCAAAAATAAATAGTTACTTCGATATCGGGATTCTGCAACTGGAATTTTTCTACGTTTCTGTAAGACAAAGGAAATTCAAAACCTTGCAAGTTCAATTCGTGCTCATACTTCAAGTAATTTGGTACATGTTCGGGATGATTAGCTGTAGGATGTACACATGCAAGAACGGCCCAAACAAAAGACTTTTGCAACTCAATTTTAAAAGTCAAAATCGCTTTCTTATTGCAAATGACGGCCGCCAAATCGTTGTTCAAACTCAACGGAAATGACGGAACATCTTTGTACCATCCACCTTTCTGGTGTAAAGCAGCAAACTTAATTTTAATCTCGTCCACACAAAGGTAATATAAATAGTCATGAGTTTCGACAAATTCGGCATTTTGTATGGCCAGTTGTTTCGCAGCCGAATCCAGAATGTGGTCAACATCGTCCGAATGCATCACGAACGGATCGGCCTGGTACCATTTATGATGATCAGTCGACTTGTTCAGGGAATGCCGATATCTCAATAGCATCATAACGCTCACTTTGCACGAATTCATGCTGGCTGCAACTTCTGCTGCCAATGCACGGATATTTGGAGTGGCATCTTTCATCACGTCTTCTATGTCAAAAATCCTTTCGTCAAATTCGACAATGTACTCAAGCACTTG